>CM060972.1:5274904-5534904 GCA_030765045.1 Tenodera sinensis | reverse complement strand
TCTCTATCACACGACAAGGGGGTAGAACGGGCGTACTTGAAGGCCTGGGATGATAAACGGCATTCAGCAGTTTTATAACGAAACTAGTTGTACGCCATTTCACCATTTATCCCTACAACATTTAGACTTAGGTTGTACTTGTCCAATAGCATTGTATTTCTTTGTTACTAGCTGAAATACCCGACGTTGTCCGTGGTTTGATGATTTATCACTACAACATTTAGACTTAGGTTGTACTTGTCCAATAGCCTTGTGTTTCTTTGTTACTAGCTGAAATACCCGACGTTGTCCGTGGTTTGATGATTTATCACTACAACATTTAGACTTAGGTTGTACTTCTCCAATAGCCTTGTGTTTCTTTGTTACTAGCTGAAATACCCGACGTTGTCCGTGGTTTGATGATTTATCACTACAACATTTAGACTTAGGTTGTACTTGTCCAATAGCCTTGTGTTTCTTTGTTACTAGCTGAAATACCCGACGTTGTCCGTGGTTTGAGATTTATCACTACAACATTTAGACTTAGGTTGTACTTGTCCAATAGCCTTGTGTTTCTTTGTTACTAGCTGAAATACCCGACGTTGTCCGTGGTTTGATGATTTATCACTACAACATTTAGACTTAGGTTGTAGTTGTCCAATAGCCTTGTATTTCTTTGTTACTAGCTGAAATACCCGACGTTGTCCGTGGTTTGATGATTTATCACTACAACATTTAGACTTAGGTTGTACTTGTCCAATAGCCTTGTATTTCTTTGTTACTAGCTGAAATACCCGACGTTGTCCGTGGTTTGATGATTTATCACTACAACATTTAGACTTAGGTTGTACTTGTCCAATAGCCTTGTGTTTCTTTGTTACTAGCTGAAATACCCGACGTTGTCCGTGGTTTGATGATTTATCACTACAACATTTAGACTTAGGTTGTACTTGTCCAATAGCCTTGTGTTTCTTTGTTACTAGCTGAAATACCCGACGTTGTCCGTGGTTTGATGATTTATCACTACAACATTTAGACTTAGGTTGTAGTTGTCCAATAGCCTTGTATTTCTTTGTTACTAGCTGAAATACCCGACGTTGTCCGTGGTTTGATGATTTATCACTACAACATTTAGACTTAGGTTGTACTTGTCCAATAGCCTTGTGTTTCTTTGTTACTAGCTGAAATACCCGGCGTTGTCCGTGGTTTGATGATTTATCACTACAACATTTAGACTTAGGTTGTACTTGTCCAATAGCCTTGTATTTCTTTGTTACTAGCTGAAATACCCGGCGTTGTCCGTGGTTTGATGATTTATCACTACAACATTTAGACTTAGGTTGTACTTGTCCAATAGCCTTGTGTTTCTTTGTTACTAGCTGAAATACCCGGCGTTGTCCGTGGTTTGATGATTTATCACTACAACATTTAGACTTAGGTTGTACTTGTCCAATAGCCTTGTGTTTCTTTGTTACTAGCTGAAATACCCGACGTTGTCCGTGGTTTGATGATTTATCACTACAACATTTAGACTTAAGTTGCACTTGTCCAATAGCCTTGTGCTTCTTTGTCGCTAGGCGAAATTGTTCGTGGTGAAATGTTCAGCAAATCTATACATTGCCAGTGTTGACGTATAACTTTATGCAATGTTTCATATTTCCGATGGTGCCAGTGGGTGAAGGTGTTAGGTATATGTCCGTGTTATACCTGTAGGAATTTAATTTTGAAAATGATAAGAGACTGAGGGAGCAGTAATTGGTCGTGTGTTTCATGAGCAAAGGCAGAACAGGTTCCATGAACTCATCTCATTACCTGGACCTCTGATCTTGGACGCCCGGAAGGGATTCAGATACTCTCCAAAATATAAAATATAATTGGACCAATTATGGACTTCATAAATTCGTTTTGCCTCGGCGCTGTTGTGTTTTTATATGATAATGTAAACTGTTTCTCAACAAAGAGCTCAATAGTTCATTTGAATTCATCAAGTCAGCAAAATGCTTGTGGGTGGACCAAAAGAATTTAATATAAATCTTATAAATATTGGCAGGGCCTTTAAAGTACTTAGGGATAAAAAAAATCATCAAAACGGCTGCGCGGTGTTTTGCCTGTCCGCATCTTCGGCGTTCGTGAAAGCATACAACAATTTTAAACTACTTTTAAGGAGATGATTATTAGAGCTCTGAGAAAGCCAATATTGCTTATGAAGTACAGCTTCCTGACGAAAACATTGGTGTATGGTGCGTCATTAGCAGAGAAAAAGTTATCTATAGGGTGAATTTTTTTGGAGTCAACAGTTGACGCCCGTGAATATGGAATACAATTTCGCCCCCCCCTTTTTTTTATCCCAGAAAAATAACAGACAGGGTGCGTGAGTTTGCCCTTTTACTTTCTATGCTACGTACATATATTAAGTAGAGGAGAGAGTGAGTGAGTTTGGTTTAAGCGTCGTCTACAACTAGGTCATTAGGACCCGAAGTCAAAAAATAAAAACAATCGAACTACTACTAAAATCTCACCCCTTTAAAAACGTAAAAGTCGAAGATAAAATAACTTTAAAAAAATCAATGTTAAAAGCACTAAAACGTGAGCTAAAACGGCTAAAAGTTAAAACAGGTAAAACGTGATTTGCCAAAAACTTTAGCTGGTAACACAGTTAAAAAGATAAAAACACCGTAATTAAAACGTCTTAAAGTTTTAAATCGGCTAAGATAAAAGCAGCTTACCCTTGCTTGACAAAATCAATCTTGGCAACAAACCACAGTACTGTGTTTACAGTTACTGTGTCGTTGCCTAAAACAGAGCACAGTGTAAGACCCAGACCAAGGGACTGGCGCTGTTTTGAGGACCCCTGAACCCAAAAAAGAAAACATTTTAAAATAAGGGCCGCGCGTGCGCGTCAGTGTGTCCGTCAGTCTGTGGACAGCAGAACTAAAACACGAAAAGTTGGTTAAAAACCAAACTTGGTATTTAAGTTAAATATCTGTTAAGTATGAGACACGAAGATTTTAAAGAAAATTCCTCCACCCTAGAGCGCCCTTTACATAGAAAGTTTATTGAAAATCTTCGTTTTCTCGAAAATGGATCTAAATAATTTGATTAAAATTCCATATGTTTAGGATATTTTTATGACAAATGAAATGTATATTTTGAACTGAGTGTGGTCTATGTACTCCTGTTTACTCTTGATGACTTTTGCACAACTTTTAAAATCTAAGAGATACACCAAATCTTAACAATAAATATATATCCTGCTAAATCACACAATTTATTTCTGTGTTGGGGCAACGAGCGGATTTATCTTACCAGTCGATATGACGTGTACTAGCAGTTTCAAGTGGGAAGATGATAAAAGTAATGTCCAATATTCCCAGATGAGAGTAAATACACGTGTATTCATTTGGAAACCTGCTGGAGCGTGTTGTGGATACAGCGAGCGACCGGACCAACGTCATCATATTCATTTGGACAACGGCCATCTTTGAGAGAGCCCTTCATCACTCAAGTGGACCTCCAATTTACCATTGGCTCTTGTATCCAATCCAATTTCAATCTCTCTTTATGTTTATCCACTTTCATTTCTCATTTGGTGATTCAAACTTAATTTTATACACAAGTTACTAGTACATAAAATGTGTGTTGCACTCACATAACTTTTTCTACTCCATCTTCTAATATCTAATTTATGTTGTTCATGGTAAGGACTTCTAGATATGGTTTTATCAAAACGACTTCCTATTTCGGTAAAAGTATTTGAAACTTCAAATGTATAACAGGGATTATCGCAGAAATAGCTAAACAAAATATTTGACATCATTAGAACTTACGGTTTATGACTTATTCAAACGGCATTCACAATAAAGAGACATTCAGAGATTATTCCCAGAAAATTCAAGATACACATTTCATTAGGTATAGTTTTCCACGTAAAGAGTAATATGAATTGAAGGATTTTCTTGTATCTCACCTTAGGTTTCATATTTAACGGAAGTTTCGTTTTGACCTAAGTCGAATGTGCAATACATAGCTAAGTACTGAACACCACTGTACTTGCAAGGAAGTTTTAACAACTGTTTATGCACCTATCACACAAATTGCAATTTAGAGGAAGCAGTGTATTGAACCCAAAATTTTGATATCGAAATTTCACCACCGAAAATACAAGTTTTGAAATACACAATTTGATATCGCGATTTTACAACCAGAATAAAAAAAAAGTCTTTCTTAGAAAAAGTATCGCGCGCGCGCGCGCGTGTGTGTGTGTGTGTGTGTGTGTGTGTGTGTATGTGTGTCTGTGTATGTGTGTGTGTGTGAACAGCATAATTCAAAAGCAATATGTCGGTTAAATACCAAACTTGGTATTATATTCAGCATGTTTTACGGATGTGCCACAAAGGCACTTTACAACCTGTAATGGGTAACGTTCGACATAGCAGCATAAACAGGAGTGAGTTTATTCCGTGGAAAATATAGACTCTGTAACTACAATATTGTAATTGTCTATTATCACGGACTACCACGATAGTTCAACTACCTCAGAGCGAAGTTCACTCACGACATCGCCTTCCGTTTCACCAAACCTTATTCCACATAAATAGCCGATGTCATTAAACAAGTAATTACCTCAAATAAATGTTTATGGTGTGTTAGATTGCTGACTTGTACAATCCATTTCTCAAATAGGACTACGTTAGTAACTTGGCTTGCTCAGGTAGGAAGAGAACCAAGCCTACACCATTAGCCACGAAAATAATCCTGTAAGCTACCAACTTGTCAAACTTCCGCTAAAGAGCCGAGTTACTAAAACCTTGGAAGATAATTGTGACGCAGGCTGCCAAACAAGATATTTCGTTAACTCTAAAACCGATTACGGCTTGGGCCGTTCTAATTCTATTTTATAATCAAGCATGAAACCGTCGATACAACCATATGGCTCTATCTTCATGTTTGTACAAATCATTTTATTACTAATTTCGTTGTGTAAAAGAAAGCCAATTTGGTAAAATACAAGGGAATTGTGTTTTTTGATGAGGTCTTCGTAGCTTTTCCTTCTTTCCCTCTCTTTACCACTCTCCAATGACAGCGGTATTCATGATACTCACAGGGCAGATTATAACCAATAACATGAAAGGGAAATATTATTTCTAAAGACTCATTAAATCGCTATTCAACTGTTGCTTGACTCACAGCATGTTGCATACATCAGAAAATTGTCTATAAAAAGCTGGTAATACAGTTCGACAAATGTCAAAAGTTGTGCAAATTTACAGAAATGCACCACCCAGGAAAGGCGCTTTATTAGAAGAAAGTCTTCCATTCTAAAGAATTGTGATTTAACGTAATAGACATACAAGCTTTTCGATAGGAATTTTAATTCAAGTGTAAATGTATTGAGAATTTCTAGGAGGGTTAAACGATTTTCTATTTTTACCACTGCGTAGTAGGGCAAGTACTGTATTGCACTCAAGAATTCGAGTTCGAGGTTTCACCAGAAATGCATGCTTTAAGGCCCCCGGAAAACAAAAGCATTTTTAGAAAAAGGTGGCGTGTCTGTGTCTGTGTGTGTGTGTGTGTGTGTGTGTGTGTGTGTGTGTGTGTGTGTGTGAGAGAGAGAGAGAGAGAGAGAGACTGCCTCTGTCTGTCTCCGTCTGTCTGTCTGTCTGTCTGTCCGTGTGTGTCTGTCTGTGTCTCTTCGTGTCTGTCTGTCCGTATCTTAGAGGTCTGCACGGGCTCGGGCCATTTCAAAAATGGCTCGGGCTTGAAAATTAAGGGAATAAATAACTGAAAATGGATTTTTAAAATTTTTCAGCCAAGTTAGCAGAAAATTTATTTTCAATGCTGTCTTACACCAGCATTAGAGGGTTTCGAATTTTAGTGTGATATATCCTTCAGTTTCCGAATTACGAAATGTTGAATCCGGATGTTATAATGTTATGCCAAATGCTCTACACGACGAATTTTTTTTTTCAAAAAATGCCTATTTTTAAGGTTCTATTGTATTTATCTGATTAAAATGTACAAATCTGTCGTACAGATTTGTTTTATCATCAGCTCAAAAGACAATAATTTTTAATTTTTGTCGCTTGAAATTTCTAGTATAAAGTTTTATAAGTTTCTTTAGTAACTTAAAACCGTTCAAAAGAAAAAAAAGTATATGACATATTTAGTTGTTTGTGTTTTAGAAATGATACGAAGAATTGCATGAAAACTGCATCGTATGACATTTTCAAAAAGTGAATATGGTGAAAAAATAATTTTCAAAAAGCTTACATTTTAAAATGAAAAACATTGTTATTCTGCATTTTTATGGTACATTTTGTAACTACAAGTATTTGTAATATAAAAAGTCAAAACATATTTTGAATTTAAGGTCCCTAGTATTTTTAGTCATGGAATACAAATGTAAAGTTTTGCGAGATTTGTGTATGATACATTCACTTAGACAAACAATAATGTACGATATTTCTCGGTCAGCAATGTTTAAATGTCGAGAATAGCACAATCACCGCAGCATTTCTTTCCTAGGAATTGTAAATGATTATTCTGCTGACACGTTTCAAATGCTGCTACTGATGCTAGTCAAAGCACAGAATGAGAGGGTTTGCAGCTATATTATTTCTCACTACTCGGCTGCAATTCAATCCTTTCACTCCTTCCACGTATAAAACCTTACACTCTTATCTCGAACCCAAGGCCTATTTGATTCTTTTATACTGCTAGTAACGCATGTTTCCTCCTGCAAGTCTAAGGAATGTGTAGCGTAATCATTTTGTGCTTCCCGCACGGTGTTTATGCCTAGTTTCCGAGTACGACAAGGATGCTAGGTTCGTTTAAAATACACGTCACATTACTCACCCATAGCTAGAAACATGCACTCTCACACACTCATTTCCTAGTAAACAGGTCCGCTACCGGAGTAGATACAGTTCAAGCCCCCTCTGCCTTTCATTCCCCTCTGGCCTTCTTGTCGTGGGCATACAGTACCTACTAACGTTATTTATGCAGGTATCCAACATTCGCTAGCGTAGGTATTTGGACAAAAATTGGATTTTACCAAATATACAATATCATTAATAAATAATAGTAGTAGTAGGGGGTGGGGTGGGGGTGGGGGTGGGGTGGTGGGGGTGGGGGTGGTGGTGGTGGTGGTAGTAATAATAATATTATGATAATGATAATATTGTCAATAACTGCTGGATAATTTTGTTTAAAAGAAAATTGCACAATCGGGCTCGGGCCGGACCGGGCCAGTTCTAAAAAAATCGGCCCGTGCAGGCCTCTACTGTGTCTGCCCGTATGTGTCCGTGTGTCTGTATCTGTTCGTGTCTCTTCGTGCCTGTTCGTGTCTGTCCGTGTCTCTTCGTGCCTGTTCGTGTCTGTCCGTGTCTCTTCGTGCCTGTTCGTGTCTGTCCGTGTCTCTTCGTGTCTGTTCGTGTCTGTTCATATGTGTGAACAGCATAACTCAAAAACGAGAAGTCGATTAAAAATCAAAGTTGGTATTTAAGTTTAACGTATTTCAAGGCTGGGACACGAAGTTTTTGAAGAAAATTCTCCCACCTCAACATGGAAAATGTTTTGAAAATTTTAATTTCTCTGAAGACGATTTTGATTAAAATGCCATATGTTTGAGATATTTTTATGACAAATGAATTGTACATCTTGAATTTTCTGTCTATAACCTATATAGTCCTGTTTACTCTGGATGACTTCTGAGTAACTAGTAAATCGTAAGAAATTAATTTATGTCCAAATTAATTAATTAATTAATTTTTTCCTGAGTTAACCATTTAGGAGGTATTCCTTGTCATTTCTCCGAGTTTTGGAATACTTAAACTTTCGTTAAGTGGAAGATGGTCTGGGTGGCTCAGTTGGTTAGACGCTGGTCTACTGATCCCAAGGTCGCGGGTTCAAACCCGGCTCAGGCCGATGGTGTTTAAGTGTGCTTAAAAACGACAGCTCCATGTCAGTAGATTTACTGGCATGTAAAAGAACTCCTGCGGGACGAAATTCTGGCACACCGGCAACGCTGATGTGATCCTGGCAATTGACAGCGTCGTTAAACAACAAAATATTTTTTTTTTGAATGGAACATAGTTATTCAGTTTTTATATCTTAGCCGTAGACAAAAATAGAAATCTCAAAGCCTACTGTATTCCCAAATTCCCCTTGTACCTAAAAGAATATAAGCAATAAGATAATTTGTACAAATGTTTATCTCAACTAACACGAAGAAGATATAGGAATAAGAGTTTGTAAGAATGGTTAGTACAAGAGTAGAGAAAGTCATGTGAGTGCAACGCACGAGATTTTACTTCGGTGGACCAAGTACTTTCAACCCTGTATAATGTGGGTAGCTTTTGAAAGTTATTAAAGTGAAATTAACATATATGCTATAATTGTTTAAAGTTTCTTTGTTTCCTAACTCGTGCGCGAGTGCTGGGCTTCTGAAAGGTTTAGCACATTTTCACGTTTATCTGAGCCGTGCGTTAAACAGCTGCATCTGTGAGGTAAACTCTACTTCAAGCAAAGCTCTTTTCTTCACTTGTCCTCCTTTTTGTTTTTTACTGTAGAAAGTCGCTGAATCAAGAAAACAAATGCCTGGGTCGCACGCGAAGCACTTGCCTCTAGTGTGAAATGCATTAACTATTTGTAGGTTTGTAGTCTTCTTTTTAACTCTTAGTTTCAGAGCTTTTACACTGTGTCAAAAGGGCTAATGATTGAGAGGTTTTGTTTACCAGAGACTGAGATTGGACACTCCTAACTGCTTCCCATTGTGTACTGGTATTACACGTCAAAGACCGCGCAAGTCTGCTCAGAGGCTTCTTTATCCTCATTGAGATTCTTTTACGTGCCGTAAATATGCGACCACCAGCATTGCCTCCCTTCAGAAACAAATCCGCATCGAAATGAGAATCCGCATCGAAATGAGAATCCGCATCGAAATGAGAATCCGCATCGAAATGAGAATCCGCATCGAAATGAAAATCTGGATCGGAATGAAAATCTGGATCGGAATGAAAATCTGGATCGGAATGAAAATCTGGATCGGAATGAAAATCTGGATCGGAATGAAAATCTGGATCGGAATGAAAATCTGGATCGGAATGAAAATCTGGATCGGAATGAAAATCTGGATCGGAATGAAAATCTGGATCGGAATGAAAATCTGGATCGGAATGAAAATCTGGATCGGAATGAAAATCTGGATCGGAATGAAAATCTGGATCGGAATGAAAATCTGGATCGAAATGAAAATGTGTATCGGAATCAAAATGTGGATCGGAATGAAAATTTGGATCGAAATGAAAATGTGGATCGGAATGAAAATCTGGATCGGAATGAAAATCTGGATCGAAATGAAAATGTGTATCGGAATGAAAATCTGGATCGGAATGAAAATGTGTATCGGAATGAAAATCTGGACCGGAATGAAAATCTGGATCGAAATGAAAATCTGGATCGAAATGAAAATCTGTACCGGAATGAAAATCTGGATCGGAATGAAAATCTGGATCGAAATGAAAATGTGTATCGGAATGAAAATCTGGATCGGAATGAAAATGTGTATCGGAATGAAAATCTGGATCGCAATGAAAATCTGGATCGAAATGAAAATCTGGATCGGAATGAAAATCTGGATCGGAATGAAAATCTGGATCGGAATGAAAATGTGGATCGGAATGAAAATCTGGATCGGAATGAAAATCTGGATCGAAATGAAAATCTGGATCGAAATGAAAATCTGTACCGGAATGAAAATCTGGAGCGGAATGAAAATCTGGATCGGAATGAAAATCTGGATCGAAATGAAAATGTGTATCGGAATGAAAATCTGGATCGGAATGAAAATGTGTATCGGAATGAAAATCTGGATCGAAATGAAAATCTGGATCGAAATGAAAATCTGTACCGGAATGAAAATCTGGATCGGAATGAAAATCTGGATCGAAATGAAAATGTGTATCGGAATGAAAATCTGGATCGGAATGAAAATGTGTATCGGAATGAAAATCTGGATCGGAATGAAAATCTGGATCGAAATGAAAATCTGGATCGAAATGAAAATGTGTATCGGAATGAAAATCTGGATCGGAATGAAAATCTGGATCGAAATGAAAATCTGGATCGAAATGAAAATCTGTACCGGAATGAAAATCTGTACCGGAATGCACTTCATTTGGATACAGATTTCTTGGAGCAAATGAACACATTTATGTATGGGAGTCGTAAAGTTATTTTTGGGTTCAGCGACCCCAAAGCAGAATGAAGACCTGTATTAGCATTTCGTAATCCAATTAATGAATGAGAAATTTGCTTGTAATGTTTAAATCCTTTCTCACACAGATGAAAGCAATAAGTAGCTATCTAATGTAAATATTGAGTGAGTTGTTGAACGACCGCCTTACAGGGAACGGCTGTTAATATTATTTTCTCTCTCTCTCTAATTACTTCAAGTTGCTTTTTAAAATTAAATTGGTTCGCTCAGTTTCTCTTGTGAAGCCTGGAAGTCACGTTATGAAGTTTATATTTCAGAAATAAAGTCAGTCAAGCGCGCTGCATGAAAAGTTACAAGCTTCATTCTTAACATTTCTTTTACGTATTTTTATCTAAGTACACGCCCGTTTAAAACAAACCCGGCCGCTTCTGTGATCACACAAATAATTTTTTAGTTACGCTGTTCACACGCACACACGAGTACCCTTTTTCTAAAACTGCTTTTTTTTTATTCAGGGGCCTCAAAACATACAGTTCCGGTGAAACCTTAACGTGATTTTTTGGATGGAATACGATACTTTCCCCAAATTACTAATACACGCATAAATACGCGATTACTGAACTAGTTACGTTTATGCAACGTTGGCGCTACTGCCGTTGCATGCAAGAGTTGCTATCTGGCTTTGCATCTTCGGTTGGCAATAACCCCTACATCGCTTCGACTAGCCGATCCACGCATGCGCCAACGCGTACACGGCCAGGTACAAACGACCTACACTTACCAAAAAAACGTTTTAAAAGATCCCAAACATGACTACATGACAAATAAGAATTGCTTGACTTTTTAATCACAAGTGATAAAATTGTGCTTTGCTTATATTTTCCATGCGTAAGAACAACATCTGGACCCTGTTTATAAAGAACTGGAACTAAAATCCATCTATTCGGTATAAAATTATGGTCACATCACAGGATTGTAACCTTATTAACAATGGCTAAATAGCAATCATATTCACTTCGTTTACAATGGTTTTCTTTATCTTTGGATTAGTTTTAATTTGAGTTGTTAAATTACACTCACATCTCCAAATTATATCACACAAGCTTATCTGAATTAAAGTTTTCAATCTCCAGTCTGGATTTCAACCCGGTACGGATTTGAATGTTAACGTGCTAACCACCAGACGACAGAAATTATAACTTGTTGCATTTAGTTCGTGGTCCTAACCGTGTACAACGAACGTTTATCTTCCTATGCCTAGTTTACCATAGAGCAAATTGCTTTTAGCCCTCACCTGTGAACGAGGTACATTGATAAAGCGATTTCCATTCCAATATCTTCTTCCACGATGTCAATTTCTCATCCAGCTACCTCCTAAATCCTCTCCTTTCCTTTAGTTTCTGATTTTTGCCTTAGAACACTTTCGGATTGCACTGATTTAACACAGATTTAAAAATTGCACATTCGACTACAGCACACGGTGTTACCAGTCCTTCGAACAGGGCGGAAGTGACGTAGTTACTCAAGCGAGTGATATAAAACACATGTTTCCCTTTTGCTTTTAATACTTTAAAGCTACGTAAGCATAACCAACATTACAGTAATGGTTAACGAAACTTGGAATTTACCAAAACAATTCGCATTGAAATTCTATGCTTCAAAACTAATATTCTTACTAGTTGTATAATAACCCAAAGAATAGCGAAGTCAAACAACTGGCGTACTTAAAACACGGCGCAAGATAAGTAGAGAAAAAACACGACGTTCTCTGTCGATTTAATTTCTCAGTAACCAAGTAACCAAGTTCATAGCAAATCTAGTTATTACACTCGCTTCAAAATAACCAATAAATTGTGAAGAAAAACTGCAATAAACATTTTAGTACATAAAGGAGGCCGACTGTGATCGTCAACTGTTTAATCAATAAGGAAACAAAGTAGGCCACAAGACAACTGACGAGCGAAAATGAAAAAGGAATAGCGCCTTGCAGTTCGAAGTGTGCGCATAGCCTAGCAGCACAAAGCATTTGTTTCCACCTTGCGTCTAAGTTGTCGCTTTCACATGAATTTCTCTACTAATTCTTATACAGCTATTTTTACAGTTTTTCTTCTCAGGTGTAGAAATGTTTTTATTCTATATTTTTTAGGCACAAGGGGAATATGGGAATACAGAGGCTTTAAGCGACAGTTAAATCTTTTAAGAGCTGTTTCCTATGTGTTCACTTTGAAATTTTTGCTTCTTTGCATTGTATTCCCCTCAAAAATGCGATTCCGAGGATTCCGACAGCAAAAAATACTACCCCTTACAAGGAACATTTTTTTGGAAATGTTGTATTTCTCAAAAATGGGTTAACGATTACAAGTAAAAAAAAACACATTTTTAAGATAGTTTCATGCCAATGAAATGCATGTCTTGAATTTTCTAGGAATGCCTCAGAAGTCGTCTTTATTGTGAATTACTTTTGTAAATCTGGTAAACCATGAGATACACAAAATATTATTGCGCATTTTTTTGTATAGATAATTATTTTTGATATATTCCATCCTATTGGTATCAATTTTCAAATACACTTCTGCCACCTAGGAAGCCGCTATTCGTTTTTTTAATGTTTTGGCCATGCAAAGAGAATGGAATTTCAAAGTCGTCGCATGGAAAACAATTCTTGAAACATTTTACTATCACTTAAAGCCTACTGTATTCTCAATTCCCCTTGTATCTACAAGGAAATTAGTAATAAAATAATTTATACACACGTTTATCTCTATTAGCATGAAGATAGATGTTCGATTTCCGGGACCTGCATGGGGAGTTTCTCCCGCTTGGAGATCTAGAACGGGGTGCAATCAGCCTCGCTAGGTCCCTGAGGGGCCAATTGATGAAGTAGCGACCCCAGGTTACGAAGGCCCAAAGGACTCCAAGCGGTGACCACGTTCCACCTTCCGCTACGCACCCCACTCATGACGCTTATAGGAAAGAGGTCGGGGACGCAGCGGCTGGGCGGTAAGCCTTTTCCCGCGAAGAAGAAACAGCATTTTAAGAATAATTTGCACAGCAGTAAACAAAATAATGCGAAATTACACACTACAGTTGTATTAAGGGGGCTCAAAACGCGTATTTCTGGTGAAACCTCAGTACCAAATGTTCAGAGGAAAATAGTAGGTGTTCCTCTATAATACGTGTAGCCAACTGCCCATAAATAGTTACAAAGGTCACAGTTTTGCAGAGGTGTTCCATTCAGGAAATAAGAATTCGCTTGAACACACACGCACACACCCACGCACACGCGCACACACACACGCACGCGCGCACACACACACGCACACACACGCACGGCACACGCGCGCACACACCCACACGAACACGCACACACACGCGCACACACACGCACACACACGCACACACACACACACGCACACACACACGCACACACGCACACACCCACACACACACACGCACACACGCACACACCCACACACACACGCACACACACACGCACACACCCACACGCACACACACACGCACACACACGCACACACACACGCACACACCCACACGCACACACACACGCACACACACGCACACACCCACACACACACGCACACACCCACACACACACGCACACACACGCACACACGCACACACACACGCACACACACACACGCACACACACACACGCACACACCCACACGCACACACACACGCACACACACGCACACACCCACACACACACGCACACACCCACACACACACGCACACACACGCACACACACACACGCACACACCCACACGCACACACACGCACATACACGCACACACCCACACACACACACGCACACACATACACGCACGCACACACCCACACGCGCACACACACGCACACACACACACGCACACACCCACACGCGCACACACACACGCACACACACACGCACACACCCACACGCGCACACACACACACACGCGCACACACGCACGTCACACGCGCGCACACACCCACACGCACGCGCACACACACGCGCGAACACACACACACGCACACACCCACACACGCACACACACACAAGTGGAACTGTCGCGCTGTCCCCAATAAGAGTGGATTCTTGCGAGCCCCAGCAGGAAAGCATGGCGCAAGCAGAGAGCTTTTGGTTGCAAAATGTGGGCCACTAACTGGCCAGATCAATAGCCTAGCCTTAAGTGGTGCAAGTTCACCCCCAACACACATATAATTACATGCACGGTATTAGTGTTTAATTGGGGCAATTATTCACGTCTCAATCCAAGAAATCCACTTGAAACCCCCGATAGCACAGCAGTTATGTAATGATCAACTGAAAATTACACAGGGTGTACCTTTCAACACGCGCCTCAAAATTGAAGAAAATTGTTCAAAAATAGAAGGGTTTAAAATTCGAAGTGGCTTTCTCCAAGTTCGGCGCATGTCCATTTGCTCAAATCCAGTTTGGATACGCTCTTTCAGAGTACTAATAGTTTTTACAAATGTCGCACTTTAAATGTACACAGGCAAAGAAATTCTTTCTTTCTTTCCCTGATGACCCTCCCCTTATGTAAGACTTACACCCCCTAGGAGTTACAAACCACTGCCTAGGGTCACACGCCTGTCGGGGACACACAGAAATTCTTTGCATTCAAATCAGGAGATCGAGAAAGCCATGCAATGAATCCCCTCCGTCTAATACATCTATACTAACCGAAAAAAATGAGCTGGTGCACTATCGTGTATAACCGAGTGGGATGTCTCGGGCGGTAACGTCTGTGGCCCGAGGTCGTGGGTTCGATTCCCGTGGCCGACCTTTCTCAGCCTGTGTTTTTTCCGGGGTTTTTCCTTACATCCCCCGAATCAATCCCTTTATTTTATTCTCTCTCTATCCGGTATTTAGAATAAGAATAAGAATCAGCGAGATCGCCGGTGAGATGCGCTGCAGTAGAGCTTGGCTCTGGAAATACTGTGGTAGCCTGAGGGGAGGTTCTGTAGTTGGCTAGCAGCCCTCCAGTAACGACTTCGTGTTTGAGAGAAGTATAAATATTTCAAAATTCAAACCAATGACAAGGAATACGCCGAAAATGCTTATCGCCACATAAAAACGTATGTCACATAAATTGTCAGATTAAACAGATGCAGATATATTTTTATGCTTTTTATCACTTTTACAAAAGTCATACATAATGAACAGGGTTTCTCTGAAAATTCAAAATATACATTTCATCTGGCATGAAGATATTGTGACGGTGGGCTCGGTTCACAACCAAGGCCGTTGGGGCTAAGCTCCTTAACACCACATGCCAGGTCAGCGAGCAGTCAAAGGCGCTCAAGCTGCCCCGCACCACTAACGCCGGCAAACACGTCACTAACAAGAATCAAGTGGTTAGACAGAGGATTTCCAGAGACTTCGAGAATAATCTGGCTACGTCATCCGCGGTGTGTTTATGCAAGTTGAGAAAGGTTCATGTGACGTCATTTCCGCTATATAAGGAGGCGAGGCAACAGAATGAGACAGTGTTACAGTTACAGACATGAGTCGGTCAGTATGTGGGTGAGTGTGAGACAGCTGTGTGTGTGTCTGTGTATATAATTCAAAAACGAAAAGTTGGTCAAAAACCAAAATTGGTATATAAGTTTAATACCCTTTAAGGATGCGACACAAAGATTTTGAAGAAAATGCCTCTATTCTAAGCCACACTTCACAATTTTTATAAAATTTCGATTTTCTCAAAAATGGCTAACGATTTTGTTTATGTAGTGCTTTTTGCTCTTGGTGACTTTTACACAACTGGTAAACCGAAAGAGATAGATAGACCAAATCTTACTATACAAAAAATGTAGGTCTCATTAAAACAAAGATGCGTTTTTTGTGGATTGAACCATTTCGGAGATATTTCTTGTTATTTGTGTGTTTTGCAATACTTACATGATTATTGCTTTCTTATCTCTTGGTTATGCAAAGAGAGAAAGTCACGCGAGTGCTACACATCAGATTTTTTTAAAATCTTTTTTTCTTCAGGGCACCTCAAAACGTGGATTTGCAGATAAATGTCTATATATAACTTTTGGATGCAATAAACATCTTTTGTACCCACTATGTACACTGCCGGGCAAAAAAAGTTGCCCCATTTTCCCATATCTCAACAGAGTATAATGGGGCACGTTTTTTTGCACTTCGGTGTACGTGATGGAAGAAGTAAAAAGAAGAGCATGTTATATTGCTTCTTCTGGAAGACAAAGACGTTGTTGTAAGTAGTCGTTAGATGTTTGTTGCATCTATTTTTGTGTCGTTTTCTTTGATGGTAACAAGCATAAGATATTGCTATTGTGTTCATAAAGTGTTGTTTCCCATTATCGGCGTCTTTCCAGTAGAAGCGGCAGCAAGTGGGATCGATTTTAGGTACTTGGTTACATTCATCACCGTGACTTGCTTTATGTTCCTTCCTTCCTTCCTTCCTCCTGGCGGATATCACCACCAATACAGCTTCATCCTCAACTTGCTGTGTGCGTATCATGGAATCAGTATAATGTCGAGCATCATTAGTGCAGTGTCTGTCCACCAGAAGAAGGCGACCGGGGCAGGGCGTTTCAACTGGCAATCTACTCTGTACATCTTATACTATTGTCAAGTCTGGCGACTTGTTGGTAGATATGGAGTTGTTTGAAGTCATACAGATCGAGAGAGTGGGTTGCTGAGTAACTGCTCTCAACGTTTTCATATGTTCAAGAGATTTTTACGACAAATGAAATGTAAATTTTAAATTTTCTAGCTACAGCCCATATAATCTTGTTTCCTATTGATGACCTTTGAATAACGCATAAATCGTAAGAGGTACACCAAATCTTACTGTACAAAAATGCAACAATGGCGCTCAAGGTGTATCTGCCTCACCCACTTGTTGTCAGTAAACATAAGCAACAACGGGGCGCGGGGAAGCAAGGTGTCATGAGTCGTCTTGCTGAAGTTTCGAGAAAGATCCCTCTCCACTCCCTTCCGCACCTCCAACCGTATCCTACACCAAGAAACTATCTAAGAGGCAGTATTAAGAACGTTAAGAGACACCAGAATCGTGCAATATGCAATATTGGCAAAGCTGAGCCGAAACACCGCAAACATGCTACCCATACATCCTGGTCCTAGGTCACAGAGACACCACAAGTTGCATGCTGCCACCTAGCGGAAAGTGTGTAAATAGTGCACATAGTGCTGTGTGTGCGTGTACGTATGTGTAATAAGTAAAACAAGCTCAGTTTCTTAATTCCTAGAGACATAAATCCCTAACACAACTATTCTCGGTGACCTACATGTGGTCACCAAAGAGTTTTCTTTTTATATAAACCAAAAAGATTATACAAAATGTTGATAATTGTAAGGCTATGTAAGTTGTAGCCTGTAAGCCGAGACTTATGTACTGACACCAGGCAAAAACCTTTGTGAATAAACAAATCTGAATGTGAATCAGAGAAGCGAGTAGTTCCAGACGTAAGTCGTGGCATTCGAGTAGTTTTGGGTAGAAAAGGAAGTTGTGAGCACACAGTGTGGGCTGGTTTCGAACCCGCGATCTTGCAATCAGCAGGTCAGCAGCTAACCAACTATGGACACATTATTAAACGTACATAAGGATTACTGAAGCTGAAAATAGAATATAGGTACCTATCTAGTAAGAGGATTGTGGGGAGAATCTGAAAAGTGGGAGGGAAGCTGTTTTTGCAACCGCCGTTGGTTTGTAATAGCATTACCTACGTACAAGCTGCTTGTATGTACATATAACATATACTGCCTAGTCTGTTTTCTAATATCAACCATGCTATTCTGTTTCCATGATGAATGTTTCACCTTAGTAATTAAACACATAATTCTCCGGCGATAATACAGCTATTTCCCTCCACTAATATTGGTACGTACGACTACATACAGCCAGCCTATGTATCATTAAACTGGATTGGCCCCCTTCCACATCCACCTATTTTGTCAACACAAATTATATTCTCGCCAAGTTTTTACCATATATATGAAAGGCTGCACGCTTTTAAATGCTTTCGTACCCAACAATTGTATAGTGAGATGGGTGCTTCGATGTCTCTTGAATCCAAAAAAATACACTTACAAAAAATATTTTTCAAGAATGCGACACAAAGATTTTGAACAAAATTCCCCATCCCATAGCTACTCTTTACATAGAACATTTTTGGAAAATGCGACGCCCGTGTGGGGTGCGGAAGCCCTTTTGCTGTCAGTCAACTTGCTCGTGTGTCAATATTATTCCAAGCTAATATAACTTGGCTGGCAACTTGTAATTGAAGGTTGTATTGCTGGCCCATTTGCCCTCTAACTGACGCCACAAACATGTGTACACTACAGCACCAACTTAGATTGTTTCCTCCGTATGGAGCTGTTCAACTTGCCTTGTTAGACACCATTGCGGTTTGTACTAGATTCACGTCTTCACATCTGTGGCTATCGACTTCGATCTGCGCCTTCAATATTACCATACACATGCTAAAAACTTGCATCAATTGTATGTTTTAGCAGGAGCTACGTTTTTTGTATAGTAAGATTTGGTCTATCTCTTACGGTTTACCAGTTATGCAAAACTCATCCAGAGTAAACAGGGCTACATAGGCTATGGCCAGAAAATTCAAACTATACATTTCATTTGCCATAAAAATATTTCAACCATATGGCATTTTAATCAAAATCGTTAGAGCCTTTTTCGAGAAAATAACAATTTTCGAACAATTTTCCTTGTGAAGGGTAGTTTAGGGTGGACAAATTTTCTTGAAAGTCTTCGTGTTGCATGCCACGAAGACATTAAACTTAAATACCAACTTTGGTTTCTAACCGACTTTTCGTTTTGGGTTATGCTGTTCACAAACTGAGACACCCTCACATACCCCCCCCCCCACACGCGCGCGCGCACACACACACACACAGACACACAGACCTTGAAAATACATACATGTGCCGAATTTCGCAGTGATATGTCAAGTGGTTCAGGAGATTAGCGATTACATACGTACACATAACAAGTTTTCTCCCTTTGAATGGGAAAAAGAAAAGAATAATGCGATTTTTAAGTTTTTACGTGCCATTTTTCTAATCTTGCTCTTCATAAGAACCATCCTCGAAGTTCAACGAATATTGGCCGTTGTTCAGTTTTTCGCTTAGCAAATTTCTGCAAGTCTCATATTACCAACACGGTGGTGCTCCAGCTCATTTCAGTTGGATGGTATGCAGGAATCGAACCGGGCACCTTGTGAATGTGAAGCCAGCTCTTATATCTAATTCAGATTTGTGGACGTTGCTGCTTCTCTTTGTCTTCCGTGTAGGTAAGTGATAAAGAAGAAGAAGAAGAGGAAGGCATTCCGACATAACCACAGCACCAGCTGGTATTTCTGTTCACCGACAAATATTTTCATTTCTGAGCAAATGAGGAGCTGCTGTTGAGGTCGATCTCCACATACCTTACTTAGCAGGAACAACTTGGGGTTAAACAGATTCCTGCCTCTTCAGAGATCATTAGCGTAGGTACTCGCATCAAATTGGATTTGCGAAATACGACGTAAAATTTGGTCGTCGCTGTTTCGCGTAATTAAACCAACAAGCCAAGGATCATAATATGCTCCTCAATTAGGTCACAGATCCACTAACATTAATACTCTCGTTTTAGATTTGTCTACTTGTGCATTCCACTGAAATATACATACAACAGCCTGAAGTACAATACTTTCTGTGCTTACTAGGAACACATACCTACATAGAATGAGACATTTGTGTCTGTGTGCGTTTATGTGTATTTGTCCCTCTGTGTTTATGTGTGTAAACTGTAACAGATACACCAAATCTTACTGCACAAAAATGCAGATCCCGTGAAAATACAGTTTGTCTAAATATATTTTTGTAGAGTGAACCATTTCGGAGATATTCCTTGTTATTTGTGTCAAATTTCGAAATCTTAAAACTTCCGTCGAATGGAACATCGTAAAAAGAGAACGGAATCTCAAAGTTTCAAAAGATTTGAGCCTCATTTAAATGTACTGTATTATCTGTACATATAATACAATTATTTGCACAAACATTTACCTCGAATAACAAGTTAATAGAGATAAAACCGTTTGTTTAACACACCAGGTTTAAAATGCTACGTTTGTTTTATAATATGGGATACTAGGTTGCCAATCTGAATAGCAGTCGTATTGAAAAGGAAGCGCTTTCCTGTGTGAATGGTTTAGATCACTCAATATTTGATGAAAATACATCGAAACCATAATACCTACCTATGTAAATAATGTTATTATCGAATTTTAGCACGGAATTACGGACAGAGTTTGTGATGTTCCAATAAATAAACACCCAATTCACATTAGAATTACAAGGTAAAAGAGTGTTTTATAATATTTTATATAATATAGGTATTTTATAATAGTCATTATAAACAACTGCGTAAGTTATTTTTACTTTCTCTACTACATATAGTAGACTGTGTGTGTGTGTGTGTGTGTGTGTGTGTGTGTGTGTGTATGTGTGTGTGTGTGTGTGTTTCCTCGTGTGGTATTTGTAGTCGATCAACAGTGCTTTTGCGTACGTAATATTAATTAATGTCCCTAAAAACACAAGACTATTGGACAACTGTAAGCTAAGTCTAAATGTTGTAGGGATGAACCGTCCAACCACGGACAACGCCGGGTATTTCAGTGATTCCGATATTGGTCTTTGAAGCCCATGAAGCAATTGACAGCACCCTGGTGTCAGAGTGCATCTCGAAATGAGGTCAACCACAAGTTTTGGTAGACCATGCATGCTCTATTATTTGGTAACGTGCTGTCTAGGCAATATAGATGGGGCTGATAGAGCGTTTCATTGTTTGTGGTTTATATTAATGGATGCCATTAGCATCGTATCGCGGTACACGGCTTCTCCTGGGGACAAATACCTCTCTCTAACCTTACTTCGCCCATGAAGGACCTGCGCTTCTTAAGCTTACGCAAAAATAACAGTGATGAGTTCAGAGGCTAGGAAATTCAAGAAAAACATTGTGACAGTGTCGCTTATATACAACTGTCGGCGAGTTGCAATTTGTTCGCGGGAGGCGGGGTAAGAGCGTGTCCAGAATGATCCGGCTAGAAGGTGCTAGTGACACTTACATTGGGGAAAGTACGACGCCTTTTTTCTCCCTTCTACCAATCGTGACAAAGTTTTGATAAGCTTCTTTCTATGGTTATTCTTATTTTCTAACACTTTCCTTTCATATAATTCCTTTATATTTAATGTAAGTTAGGCGTTCCCCTACATTGACATCAAATATTGTTCACTTAGAAGTGAGAGCAGAGCGAGGAGAGTAATATGACAATTATGTGAGAGTTGAGAGGTGAACGAACGAACATCTATATACTGATGCGTTAATGCGCTCAAGTGGCCCAGAGTAACCATGATGATGCGGCCACCTCTTTGTCATACTAACCGTGAATAAAAAGCAAACCCAAACATAAAAACGGAAGGGAAGGGCTGGAAAGTGTTTCCAGAACTTGAGGGAAGGAGGGTTTTACATTTCAAAGGGGGGTTAATCTCTCGTCTCT
Source organism: Tenodera sinensis (assembly GCA_030765045.1). Classification (NCBI taxonomy): domain Eukaryota; kingdom Metazoa; phylum Arthropoda; class Insecta; order Mantodea; family Mantidae; genus Tenodera; species Tenodera sinensis. The sequence goes on along the minus strand of CM060972.1, from coordinate 5,513,131 downwards.
CGTTTCACTCACTCGCAGTTCGCTGGACTGTGAGCACGTTTGAAAATGGACACACTTGCAAACAAAGTTTGCAATCCCCGCACCATTACATCCACCTTCAAGCTATCTACCTACCTTCTTTAATTCTACAGCGACTAGAAATCAAAGTAAAATTGCTTTAATACTTTTTGCTTTATCTACCACGTATAGAAAAGAAATTTGATAAAATACAAGGGTGTCACGATTGTTTGACGAAGTCTTCGTAGCTTTCCCTCGCTTTACCCCTCTCCAATGACAGCAGTATTCAAGTTACTGGCTGAACATAGTTAAATCAATGACACGTCGGCATAAAAGGAAAGTTGATTATTTCTGATGGCTCACTAAATCGTTACTCGCTAAGTTACAACTGTTGTCTGTATGGTATTGAATTCTTCAATCCCGATTCTACCTCTTACGAGTAGGTATGTTTACAATGCTTAACTCCACTTGTAACGTTCGTTTCTTACATTTGACACTGATTTTAACAGAGAAGTTGTCTATCTGGCTAGTGCTAGCTGCCCCGGTATACTCTTCATTTCTGCTCCCCTATACGCGCCGTGTTCAAGAGCACAAGGACCTGCCACTTCACGTGTCAACCTGTGTTGCATAACAATCATATTACCACTGCATCCCATTTGTATGCAAACACACATCTATCTACTTTGTTACATTCTTTACTACATATTTACAGTAAGTACGAGAAGTATTGTATTCTACCAAAAAATTTGATATCGAAATTTTATCAGAAATACCTACATGTTTTGGGACTCCATAAATAACAAAATCATTCTAGGAAGAAGCTTCTGTGTGTCTCTTTGTGAACAGCAACTGCCAACAATTGATCAAGAATTCAAAAATAACAAATAAGCACCCTAAAAACGTCTTTGTGGAACATTATTCGAAGATGTAAATTTTTATAGCCTTGAATTAGTTTTTTCAAAACAGCATTTTCTGATAGTTATTTACCTTTTTCTATGAAGCATGAGAGGTAGACGTATACAACACAAACTTTATGAACCACAATAATAATTTTATATAATATATTAGTAAAATGCACTATTTAAAATTGTTGTTCGAGATATTGTTAGTTATTGGCCTAAAATTTCAAATACTTATACTTTTCTCAAACAGAAAGTAGTCCGTTTTTTATGCCCTGGTCATACAAAGAGAATAAAATTTCAAAACCAACACTAGCAACCAGCTCTTAAAAGATTTCACTATTACTTAAGCTTTCCACATTTTCTGATTCTCATTATATCTACAAGAAAATAGGTAATAAAATAATTTCTACAAAATTTAATTTCGATTAATATGAAATACAGTGCACAAGAGTAAGTAGAGAAAGTCATGTGACATTTTTTCAAACAAAAAGATTGATTGCATAGCTGATTTGCAGGATATCCGCAGGAAAACCACTTGAGGCAGTAGTACAATAGAGGTCCGATAGATGGCAGCACAGTGTGTGTTCACTCACCACATACATTTAACACGCCATTAATACAGTCGTGTTCATTTACGATAATTTCTCTCGTGTTAAATCGAACAGAAGTGTTTTGTAGTGTGGATGGGATGATATTACCTCAGTTCTCAGTACTTCACCAAACAAACGGAAATAATGCGTTAACAAAACTGAAATACCATCAATATCAATATCACGGACAGTAAGGAAGATGGCTGACTATAACCGAGCGTACGAGAGGTTGTGGGTTCGGTTCCCGTACCCGAAGTGTGCTCCATCGAAATGAGGTACATTTCGACAAGATTTCCATTTCGATGCAGATTTCCATTTCGATACACATTTTCATTTCGACACAAATTTTCATTCAGATACACATTTTCATTTCGATACAGGTTTTCATTTCCATACAGATTTTCATTTCGACACAAATTTTCATTCAGATACACATTTCCATTTCGATACAGATTTTCATTTTGATACACATTTTCATTTCGGTACAAGCTTTCATTTCGATATAGGTTTTCATTTTGATACAAATTTAATTTCGTTGAGAATTTTTCAAGTTTAGAGGAATGCATGTGAGAGCAACACGGATTTGTTTGTTCTCTAAAATGGTCTTTTGTGGAATGTTTGTGTTGGTGGGTACTACTTTAAGAATGCGTATAGAAAGGTCTTAGCAGCTTATGTTGTCGGGGCGCTAAGTGTCGAAAGATCAAAACGGGGATGTTAATCTGTTACAACATTTTTATAGGGATTCGCAGAGGGGAACAGATGGGTCGGGTCGGCAGTGTATGACGCATGTTCCTGTAAATTGTATCAAGTTTACGAGATTTCAGCACTAGCCCCAGGTAAAACTGCCTTACTTTCCTCTAGAATCACATCAAAGCCTTTCAGTGCCATAACTACTGCGTATATTAAGTAGAACATTGTATTCCACCCAAAAATTCTATGTTGAGATTTCACCGGAAATGTCCTTTAAAGTCCTTGAATTAAAAAAAATAATAATAACACAAAAACGAAAAGTGGGCTACAAACCAAAGTTGGTATTTAAGTTAAAAGTCTTTCAAGGATGCGACACGAAGATTTTGAAAAAAAAAAAAAAATTCCTCCACACTAAGGTACCCTTTACATGGGAAAGTTTTCGAAAATGTTGATTTTTTCAAAAATAGCCCTAACCATTTTGATTAAAATGCCACATGTTTAAGGTATTTGTATGACAAATAAAATGTACCTATATTTTGAATTTTCTGGCTATAGCCTATGCAGTCCTGTTTACTCTGGATGACTTTTGCATAACTGGTAAAGCGTAAAACACCAATTCTTACTATTCAAAAAACGTACATCCTGCTGAAACACGCAGTTTATGTCCAAATACATTTTTGTGGTACAACCATTCGGAGATATTCCTTGTTATTTCTGTGAGCTTTGCAAGGTAATTATTCACTTTTTATCTGTTGGCTGTGTAAACAGAACGGAATTTCGAAGGTTTAAAACATTTGACTATGGCTCAAAGCCTACTGTATTGTAATATTCCCCTTGTACCTACAAGGAAATAAGCAATAAGATAATTTGTACAAATATTTATCTCAACTAACATGAAGAAGATATAGAAATAAGAGTTTGTAAGAATGGTTAGTACAAGAGTAGAGAAAGTCATGTGAGTGTAACACATCAGATTTTTAAAAAGGGTCTGTGTCAAAAGCATAACTCAAAAACGAAAGTACGGTTAAATACCAAACTTGATATCTACCATGGATGACAAAGTTTTTCAACAACATTCCTTTATCCCAAACTGCCCTTCACATGGAACATTTTCCGAAAACTTTTACTTCATACAAAATTGGACTAATGACTGATTAAAACGCCATATGTTTAAGATACTTTCATAATAAATGAAATTTATATCTTGCATTTTCTGCAAATATCCTCTCAACTGCAATGGCTGAATTGCTTTTTAATAACGGTAAACTGTAAGAGATAGAGAAAATATTACCACAGAAAATGTAGATTTCGTTAAAATGCAGAATTTAGTTTTCCGTTGAATTAACCATTTCCGAGATATTCCTTGTTACTTATACTTTCCTTACATAGAATGTCGTTATTGTTTTGTTGGTGTCCCGAGCATGTAAAGAGAACGGAATGTCGAAGCCATCATATGGCAATCAGGTCTTAAAACAGAATGTGTGATAAAGCATTTGTGTAAATGTTTACCTATCTCAATTAGGGTGGTGAAGTAAACGTTTCCTAAATATGAAGAAGGCGACGGGGATTGAGTGTCGCATCTCTCAGCATCTACTCCAAGTGGATGTCGTAGCTGTCTCTGAGCCTACCAACTCAAGAGTGCTTCACTTGCTCAAAATGTTTATTATTTCCCTCTGTTTCTGCACCATCATCCTTTCCTCATCTCCGTTTTAAAATGTACTTCCTTCTCTTTTGTATCTCAGTAATATTCTTAATATTCTACAAATTTACAGTGCTGTGTGCTTTAAGTGTGATTTTTAAACATCGGCAATGGTAACGATAACCAGAACGACAAAGACGAAATACATGTACTAAAATAGGAGCGTTCACAACCAACGGGAAGCTTCCCCGGGCCCCGAGAACGAGAAGCAAGACTTAGTCAAGTTTTAACTTTCTGCTTCCCGTTACCGGGAACTGCATACTAAATTTATATTGTACGTATTAGACTTCTCGTGTAGAAAATGATTCAAGGCGGCCGTGTCATGAAATAGCCGCAAGACCTCCCTCTAGTCGCAAGCTAGAGGGTGTGTTAGAATCAAATAAATTGACAACGCGTAATGTCGACCTTAGCCTTGCTATCAATAAGCTGATTAACGGTGCATCTTGCCGTTCTCGTTGCCGGGCTATTGTGAACCAAAATATTCAGATTTGTCCTTTCCGTTATGGTTACCTTTGCCGGATGCTTCCGAACCCCAGCCTTAAGGATACCAATCTGTGAGCTTTAAAAGCTGAACTATTTTAGAGCGATTCATTTCATAGTTTAACAATATGGAATGGGATGGTGGATTTCTTGTAAATCTTCGTGAGTTTACTTTATGAGAAAGCAAGGAAAATGTAACATAAAAAAATAAAAAAGTTGTATCACAACTTCATAGTTAATCATAAACTATCGGTTAGATTTTATCTTTGTAAAGTCTTTGTTACTAAACGTTCGTAAAATACGAACAGAGATTTAATAGAATTTCATTGTAAAGTATGAAAATAGTAAAATAAGGTTAATATTATTAATATTATTGAATAAACTGTAGCTTTGAGTAGAATGACGCGCAAGCGTGGCAATTTGTATAAAAACTCAGTATCGAAATGAAAGTCTGTATCGAAATGAAAATGTACATCCAAATGAAAATCTGTATCGAAATGGGAATCTGTATCGAAATGGAAATCTGTATCGAAATGGAAACCTGTACCGAAATGGAAATCTGTATCGAAATGGAAATCTGTATCGAAATGGGAATCTGTATGGAAATGGGAATCTGTATCGAAATGGAAATCTGTATCGAAATGGAAATCTGTATCGAAATGGAAATCTGTACCGAAATGGAAATCTGTATCGAAATGGAAATCTGTATCGAAATGGAAACCTGTATCGAAATATCGAAATGGAAACCTGTATCGAAATGGGAATCTGTATCGAAATGGAAATCTGTATCGAAATGGGAATCTGTATCGAAATGGAAACCTGTATCGAAATGGAAATCTGTATCGAAATGGAAACCTGTATCGAAATATCGAAATGGAAACCTGTATCGAAATGGGAATCTGTATCGAAATGGAAATCTGTATCGAAATGGGAATCTGTATCGAAATGGAAATCTGTATCGAAATGGAAACCTGTATCGAAATGGAAATCTGTATCGAAATGGGAATCTGTCTCGAAATGGGAATCTGTATCGAAATGGAAACCTGTATCGAAATGGAAATCTGTATCGAAATGGGAATCTGTCTCGAAATGGAAATCTGTCTCGAAATGGGAATCTGTATCGAAATGGAAATCTGTATCGAAATGGAAACCTGTATCGAAATGGAAATCTGTATCGAAATGGGAATCTGTATCGAAATGGAAATCTGTATCGAAATGGAAATCTGTATCGAAATGGGAATCTGTCTCGAAATGGGAATCTGTATCGAAATGGAAATCTGTATCGAAATGGAAATCTGTATCGAAATGGAAACCTGTACCGAAATGGAAATCTGTCTCGAAATGGGAATCTGTATCGAAATGGAAATCTGTATCGAAATGGAAACCTGTATCGAAATGGAAATCTGTATCGAAATGGGAATCTGTCTCGAAATGGGAATCTGTATCGAAATGGGAATCTGTATCGAAATGGAAACCTGTACCGAAATGGAAATCTGTATCGAAATGGAAATCTGTATCGAAATGGAAACCTGTATCGAAATGGAAATCTGTATCGAAATGGAAACCTGTACCGAAATGGAAACCTGTATCGCATTGGAAATCTGTATCGAAATGGAAACCTGTACCGAAATGGAAATCTGTCTCGAAATGGGAATCTGTATCGAAATGGGAATGTGTATCGAAATGGAAATCTGTATCGAAATGGAAACCTGTACCGAAATGGAAATCTGTCTCGAAATGGGTATCTGTATCGAAATGGAAATCTGTATCGAAATGGAAACCTGTACCGAAATGGAAATCTGTATCGAAATGGAAATCTGTATCGAAATGGGAATCTGTATCGAAATGGGAATGTGTATCGAAATGGAAACCAGTACCGAAATGGAAATCTGCATCGAAATGGAAATCTGTATCGAAATGGGAATCTGTATCGAAATGGGAATGTGTATCGAAATGGGAATCTGTATCGAAATGGAAATCTGTATCGAAACGGAAATCTGTATGGAAATGGGAATGTGCATCGAAATGGAAATCTGTATCGAAATGGGAATCTGTATCGAAATGGGAATCTGTATCGAAATGGGAATCTATCGAAATGGAAATCTGTAGCGAAAGGAATATCTGTATCGAAATGGGAATCTGTATCGAAATGGGAATGTGTATCGAAATGGGAATCTGTATCGAAATGGGAATCTGTATCGAAATGGAAATCTGTATCGAAACGGAAATCTGTATCGAAATGGAAATCTGTATCGAAATGAAAATCTGTATCGAAATGGGAATCTGTATCGAAATGGAAATCTGTATCGAAATGGAAATCTGTATCGAAATGGAAACCTGTATCGAAATGGAAATCTGTATCGAAATGGAATGGAAACCTGTATCGAAATATCGAAATGGAAACCTGTATCTAAATGGAAATCTGTATCGAAATGGAAACCTGTACCGAAATGGAAATCTGTATCGAAATGGAAACCTGTATCGAAATGGGAATGTGTATCGAAATGGAAACCTGTACCGAAATGGAAACTTGTATCGCATTGGAAATCTGTATCGAAATGGGAATGTGTATCGAAAGGAATATCTGTATCGAAATGGGAATCTGTATCGAAATGGGAATGTGTATCGAAAGGAATATCTGTATCGAAATGGGAATCTGTATCGAAATGGGAATCTGTATCGAAAGGAATATCTGTATCGAAATGGAAATCTGTATCGAAATGAAAATCTGTATCGAAATGGGAATCTGTATCGAAATGGGAATGTGTATCGAAAGGAATATCTGTATCGAAATGGGAATGTGTATCGAAAGGAATATGTGTATCGAAATGGGAGTCTGTGTCGAAATGGGAATGTGTATCGAAATGGGAATGTGTATCGAAAGGAATATCTGTATCGAAATGGGAATCTGTAGCGAAAGGAATATTTTATCTGTATCGAAATGGGAATGTGTATCGAAAGGAATATCTGTATCGAAATGGGAATCTGTATCGAAATGGGAATCTGTATCGAAATGGGAATGTGTATCGAAAGGAATATCTGTATCGAAATGGGAATGTGTATCGAAAGGAATATCTGTATCGAAATGGGAATGTGTATCGAAATGGAATATCTGTATCGAAATGGGAATCTGTATCGAAATGGGAATCTGTATCGAAATGGGAATCTGTATCGAAATGGGAATCTGTAGCGAAAGGAATATCTGTATCGAAATGGAAATCTGTATCGAAATGGGAATCTGTATCGAAATGGGAATCTGTAGCGAAAGGAATATCTGTATCGAAATGGGAATGTGTATCGAAATGGAATATCTGTATCGAAATGGGAATCTGCATCGAAATGGGAATGTGTATCGAAATGGGAATCTGTATCGAAATGGGAATGTGTATCGAAATGGAATATCTGTATCGAAATGGGAATGTGTATCGAAATGGGAATCTGTATCGAAATGGGAATGTGTATCGAAATGGGAATCTGTATCGAAATGGGAATGTGTATCGAAATGGAATATCTGTATCGAAATGGCAATCTGTATCGAAATGGGAATCTGTATCGAAATGGGAATCTGTATCGAAATGGGAATCTGTAGCGAAATGGGAATCTGTATCGAAATGGGAATGTGTATCGAAATGGAATATCTGTATCGAAATGGCAATCTGTATCGAAATGGCAATCTGCATCGAAATGGCAATCTGTATCGAAATGGCAATCTGTATCGAAATGGCAATCCGTATCGAAATGGCAATCTGTATCGAAATGGCAATCTGTATCGAAATGGCAATCTGTATCGAAATGGCAATGTGTATCGAAATGGAAATCTGCATCGAAATGGCAATCTGTATCGAAATGGCAATCTGTATCGAAAAGGCAATCTGTATCGAAATGGCAATCCGTATCTAGTATTTCTGGTGAAATCTCGTAATCACACTTTTGGGCGGAATACAACAGTTCCTCTAGCCACTACAAGTACACAGTGGAGAAAATAAAAATACATTACAGAATTATGTTATATAGGAACCACGTTTTGTTTTCCTTTCCAGAACATATGTATGGGTATGCAATGCAAGGAAGTGAAGCGAAGCGAAGCGAGGCTCCATATTGACTATTTGTAGAGAAGTGAATGAGGAAATCTAATAAGAGACGTTAGTGGAAGGAAGCGTGACATTTCTGGAAACCTTCACTTCACTTCACTCCAACACTCACTCTACTTATAAATGTTCCTGCACACATGCATGCGCTTTAAGGGACCCTGGAGCTGAAACATGTTCGAAAAATTATCATGACGATTTTTAGGTTTATCATAGAAATGTTCCCCAAATTCAACATATACATTTTGTTTGTCATAAATGTATAGTGTCTTAAAGACATTTGCTAGAGCGTTTTTCATAAAATAAAAAACCTGCAAATATTTCATATATAATAATCATTTTTTAGGATCCTGGAGACTCAAAATGTGTATTTCTGGTGAAATCTTGATATCGATCTTTCTTGGTGGAATACAATTCTTCCTCTAGTTAAAAAAGTAAAATGACGTCATAAACAGACGTGGGGAAAACTTTCAGTGCAGAAGTATAACTGATCTATGAAAGTTTTACGTCACAGGGGGGAAGGTCGTATGCGAGGATGTCCAATGACAAAGTGGAACTGTGGCGTGAAGAGCACGGTGCATGGCAATCAACATCCCCACGGTCGATGCGTAGTCAACCTAACGTCCTTGTGAGATTTCCCCCATGTCTAGTGATACGACACATGGAAATAAACACTATATGCAAAGACAAGGATAATCAAAGCTATCAAACAGCGCCTAACTTTAATTCATTGAACTCTTCTAATACATACAATATGGGCAATGGAGGTTAGTGTAAGTGAGTAGAGAAAGTCGTGAGACACGTAGAAGGAATGAAATTTATACAGGAGAAATTGAGTTAAATGGCGCTATAAGTAAATCCACAGCCGTCTTCTTTGGGCCCTTTTCTCCCCCGTGAGGTTTCTAAAAAGCACAACGCTGTTCATATTTGTCCATTATTCTAGTAATCAAATCAAATGGTACCTACCGGTAGATCAAAGGAAATAGCACAAAAAACAAAAGCGCTTGTTGTTGTATTCCCTGTGGAGGGAAGGAGGGAGGGGGGCGAATAAGCGACTACTTCCCCGAGAGAAAGAGAGTGAGAGAGAGAGGCGACCTTCGTGGCTCATTTGTTGAATCCCACAACGATACATGTACGTACGTATTATATTCCACTGTTGGGATTATAGCTGCCATATAAACACGCAATTGTTTCTTTCGCTCCTCCCCAATTTACAAACAATTTGATATTTGCCACTTTACACAAACTTACAAACATAAAACGAATATTAAAATGTTATGTTGCTGCTGAAATGGTTCCCCTTATACAGCGCGTCAAATTAACTGCGGTAAACCAAACACATTTTGATGCTATACATATCACATTACTAATTCAAAAATGTATCATCATCCTCTTCTCCAAATATAAATGGAATATGTTTGCAAAACTTTCAGCCCAAGCCTTGTACAGCATGTCAGGCGAAATAAACTACGGTATGCCACAGGGTTCCGTCTTAGGACCAATCCTTTTTCTTTACAAGTACGTGATATTTCAGATGCTATTTGATATACATCATTCATGCGGCTTGTAAATACGAGCATTCCCTATGGGAGGTGCACTTTACTATAATGCTCGAAGTTCTTTAGCCGAGCTCCACCCTTGTATTTGCATTTAAAACCGCGCCTGCAGTGTTATTTATTTAAGCAGGGACTACGACTTTTTTTAGATTAATATCAAAGATGTGCCCCAAACTAATTCTGGTTACGTTTAAAAATTAAAGAGTGTCCATTAGGGTGGTCTAATGCATGGGTCGATTCCTCCTCACTTTACAGTCCGATATTTCACCACACTCACACCCTGGGAACGCCACCAGAGCTTCCTGTGTGCCCATTTTGTGTTTTATTTTCCTTTGTAGACGAGTTCTTTGTGGGTCGCTGTGAATCTCTTCTTTCCAGCGAAATAGAAACACTAACACTTGTGCCAATTACGTTAGTGCAATACTTATAGACACCAAAAGGTTATTCCATAAGTAGTGACATCTGTGTTCAGTTATGCAATAAACTGACACGCATTTGCATAGACTTTATCTGTTATGTGTTTGGTTAAAGGAAGCGCAGATTAGATGCTATGAAAATGTAAACCAGGCATTGAGTTGTTGTGCAGAATAGGAACCTTCTCTCGTGAGAGAACCTTACGCAGTGAGCGGCTATACCCCACTCCACTCCATCAGTCGGAGCAATAGACAGTCGGTATCCAGTGATAAGCTCAAAGAGGCGATTCCATGGAATTTTCTAAGTGAAGTTGAATGTTGTGGAATTTGCTCAGCAGGCCTGTTAATTGTGGATGACTGTTGAACAGTAACAGTAACACACAAGAAGCAACAGTTGTGAACTGGCTGTACTAGCACTAGTGCTTCGTCACCATGTGAAGTGCATGGCTTGCACAATTAGATGCTACGTCTATGTCGAAAATCACTTGCGCAATGGTGCATGTGTGTGTGCAGAGGTCAGACTGTTGTGAAATGCCACAATGGAGGGCTTGACCTGGCCAAGATTATTTCCCTAACTACTTTATCATGTCACCCGCCGGTCATATATCCACTTAACCCTCCCCCCCCCCCCCCCCCCCACGTTTAATCACCCTCTTTATGGCGGCTTTCCAAAACAATTGGATTGAGCCTAATATCGTTGTACTTGTTGAGAATTTTGCCTCGTTCTTTGAGTGATATAACACTTGATGTGTTGCACTCACATGACTTTCTCTACTCTTCTCCTAAACATTCCTACAAGCACTCATTCCTTTACCTTATTAGAATCATTGTGAGAATACTTGAGAAAGTGAAAATTTTCGAAACATACAAGTATCACATCCTTCGAAGGTATTAAACTTAAAACACACACACACACACACACACACACACATACTTATTTCTCTTTATTCAAGGGCCCTAAAACATTTCCGGTGAAATGTCGATATCATATTTTTGGATCGAATACAAACCTTCCCCTGCCTACTATACGAACTAGAGAAAGTAATAGAAGGGATTACCAGTCGATAAAGCAGATAGACTCAGCAATGGACCAATGGGAATGCGATGATCTTTAATTCTTTAATGTGATATTTCACTCACGTGCTACGAGTCGAAATTGAAATGTCAGCCCTTTCAAGAGTAATGCTTGGCTTCGGAATGGTTTCTCGCCAGTCATTGTGTACTTTCAATGCATGCAGCGTATGTGAACAGAGACGCGCTTTAACAGGCTCTTGCTTTACTTAAAGATACATTTTACATCGACAATTTAACTCTCTCACTTTAACTCAAAACTTACTCTTATGCTTTAATCAGAATTATACGTTTAGCAAATCCTTAACTTAATTTATTTAATTTAGAGAGTTTCACGTCCAAGGCGTGCAAAGCTCAACTTCTAACACGAACTTACAGACAGAGAGAGCAAAAGTTGTTTCAGAGAGGACATATAGGATTCAAACGCGTAACAACGCCAGGTATTTCAGCTAGTAGGGACGGTTACTGAAGTATGTAAATCTCTCCTTACTTACAGAGATCACTGGTTCTGCCTGTCACTTACCTGAAACAGAAAGAAAACACACAAGTTAAGAGCTTGAAGTATACAAAGAGATTCTTTCATCTTTGCACTATATTTGAGTTGCACTCAGGGTATACAGATACAGCGCCATTTCATTATTTCACTCGTTACCTAAATTACTTGGCTGCTGAGTTCATTGCAAGGGTCGGCAACTTCAAACCTAGCGTTATCTCCACCTACATCAGGGTCTGTGGAGGTCGTAGGTTCGATAGTGCTGACCCCTGTGTTTTTATATATTCCGATGAAATCTCGACATCAAATATTTGGGTGAAATACAATACCTACTTCCCCTGGTTACTATAGTATAGGCAGTAGATCTTACATGGAGTCGATAGAAGAATAAACACAGTTTATACAAGAGCTTTTGTTGGCCAGAGAGAATTAGTTTAAGAAACATGACTACGTTCAAAGTGAAGGTTTAAGGGCAGACTCACTCTCTTGTTGATTTCTGTTAGCACCATTCATCATGAAGTGGGGAGGAAAAAGTTCAAAGGAATGGGGGCCAAAAGGAACAGAGATATCAGTATTTGAGGGAAAAGCTTCCAGAGTGATTAAGGGAAGTTAAAAGAGGGTGTTCTCAAAGGGTAAAACAATACGGGAATATATGAGCTGTGGGATTAAGCTTTTTTATACTCGTAACCGCTTCTGCACTTAACAGGTAATTCATTATCTGACCTTTTAAAAGATTTGTATCGGCAGTTGCAATTTAATTACAAGTACGAGTATTTCAGGCTAGATATAGGAAGCTGGGAAAATATCTCATAAAGAGTTATCTACTTGGACAAGGTTTGTAAATCAGTGGCCGTAATTTGGCCCTCCTACTCAGAAATGACCCTAGCGATTCTTATTAAAATACCATATATATGTCACAAAAGCCACAAACCTTCAGTCACTTTACTTTTCTTATAAAACCTTATCACAAATACACAGTTGTCTTCTAAAGACGTTAACACAGTCCACAGTCTTTCGTGATATCACAACTTCTCGTAATCTTGACTCAGTCCTTTCACTGTTTCCCACAAACTTCAATGATACAATCATTCATTGAAACTTCTTCACTAACTTTCAGTTGTCTCACACTCACCGACAAACTTCACGCGCTCTGCAAACTTTAATATCGGCGATGACGTAACCAAATCTTTCTCGAACGTCTACAAACAAGCTGACTGCCGGACACTTCTCGAATGATCTGGAAAACAACTTTTTTAACGTGTTGCGCTCATTGTTGCGTGCCATTGGCTGTGTGTCTGTGTTTATAAGAAATTAAATGTACATCTGTATAATTGGTCAAAGTTAACAGATAGACAAAATCTTACTACACAAAAAAGTATATTTAGTTCATATCAATACATTTTTCTGCAGCGACTCATTTCTGATATATTCCTTGTCATTGGTATAACGTTTGCAATTACTTACACTTTTCTCAGATAAAACGTCATATTTCTTGCTGTCTTGGTCATGCAAAGAGAATCGAATTTTGGAGCCGTTATATAGCCACCAGCTTTAAAATATTTGAATATCACAATCTACTGTATTCCCATATTCTCCTTGTACCTATAAGAAAAGTAGTAATAATAAGTCTCTACAGATCCTTATCTCGACTAACAGCAAGTAGATAGAGGAATAACAGCTTTCAAAAATATTTTATCAGGCTTAAGCTTGTTTTACGTACAGTAAGTGCACGGCACGACATCACCGCCTTTACCGCCCTTCCGAAGGAAGTTATGCTAAGGATTATATGTCCAAAAGAATCTATCACCTCCGCCGGATTTGAAAGGACCTCGGGAACCAGAAATTTGCATATTACACCTACAAAAAAAGTCGTAATACGTAATACTTTTCCGTATCCGTATTAGAATTGATAGCATGTTAAAAATGTTGATGTTGTGAGTTAAGATAATAGAGAAATGTCGCATTATGTGACAATGTCTAATGAACAAACATGGTGGGAGATAACCTTGTCCCTTAATGGGGTTGGAGTGACAAGGGATAGCACTAATGCAATACTGCGCTTCCCACACACGGGGGTGGCACCTGCACGCACACACATGCACACACGCAGTCCCTAAGAAAGCAACCACCAGCAAACCTCAGTAACAAACCATGTTACAGCTATGCGTGGATTCAACTCTACTCTTTCTTCTATAAAATACAGTAGAATCCCGAAATAATGTGGCTGTTGGCGGAAAATAAAAAAATACAGTAAATAAAATACAGTAAATGCAATTACACACCAGTTATGCTAGGTATGCAACCGATCTTAATTTATACAGCACGTACACAAGTTTATCACTTTACCATCGTCTTCCGTGTTACTTCGGGAAGCTTTTAGCAATGCAGTGTTCAAGGTCAACGCTAGGAATTCTCCGGACACCGTGGCCAAGGTCGCGAAAGGAATAGGTACTCCACACCACTCTTTGAAGATCATTTTAAACTCAAGTTTCAAAAATAAAAAATAAATAAATAAAAAGTACTATATATTTTCGGGGAACATACTTTTCACCCGCGTTAAAACCGAATCTGCAGTATTTCAGTTCGCGCTATTTCGGGCGAATTTTCAACATCGAATTTCTGTATGTAACAAATGAATTCACTACATGACGATGGAGGTGTGCAGATTGCCGCCTGTCGTGGAAGAACGGCGCAAGTAAACGCGGTCCACTTAACTTAATAAAGGTCCGAAGGGAGCGAAGCGTTACGTTACGGTCAAGGAAATGGCGGGAAATTGAGAGACTGTCACCGTAAACATAGAGATCTTCTTCACCCTCCGTGACGTCACGTGACGTCGTCTTGCATGTCAGGGGAAACAGCCCATATCCTTAACAATCACGTGCACGCAAATTGGCTGTTACCTCCATTTCCACACACTTATTCCCTGTCACTATACCCTTACACTCACATCACTTTCTCTACTCTTCCAAAATTCACACATATAACAAGGAATATCTCGGAAATGGTTCACTCTACAGAAAAATGTATTTAGATATAAATCGTGTTTTAGCAAAATCTACACTTTTTGTGTAGTAAGATTTGGTCGTTCTCTTATGGTTTACCAGTTATGCAAAAGTTATCCGGAGTAAATAGGACTACGCGGGCATATACATTTCATTTGTTATAAAAGTACCTCAAACATATGGCATTTTAATCAAAATCATTAGAGCCATTTTCGAGAAAATAAAAATTTTCGAAAAATTGTTTTTGTAAAGGGTAGTTTACGGTGGAGTAATTTTCTTCAAAATGTTCGTGTCGCATCCTAGAAGCATATTATACTTAAATACCAACTTTGGTTTTTGACCGACTTTTCGTTTTTGATTATGCTGTCCACAGATGCACAGACACGGTGAAATAGTGCGTATGCTAAATGGCACCCTGTTTTGGTGCCGTGTTTTTGAAGCACCCTTCTCTCGTCTATTCTATTGTAGGTCCGATCATTAACATTGAGGTTATGTTAGCCGTCGATTAAAGCGCTTTGCTGATCTCCTTTCGTTAATAACCATGGCTCAATTATCTGAGCTAATCCTTGACCTTTCCATCACGAATCAACCAATCCAGTATCCAGCAATTTTTATACCTCTATGCAAAGCATTAAAAAATACCTGTGCACTCACAAGACTTTCTCTACTCACTCTTGTACGAATTTTGATTAAAATGCCATATGTTTAAGGTATTTGCACGACAAATGAAATGTATATCTTAAATTCTGGCTATAGCCCATGCAGTACCATACTATTTTCTATTTTCTCTGGATGACTTTTGCATAACTCGTAAACTGTAAGAGATAGACCAAATCTTACTATACAAAATATGTAGATCTTCCTAAAAAGGGGCTCTAATGACCTAGCTGTCGACGGGCCCTTAAACCCTACTCACTCACTCTTCCTAAAAAACACAATTTATGTCCAATAAGTTTTTTGCAGAGTGAACCATTTCAGAGATATTCCTTGTTATTTGTGTGAGTTTTGGAAAACAAGCTTTCGTCACATGGATCATCGTTTTTGATTACTGTATAATTTAGTCGTGCAAAGAGAACGGGATCTCAAAGCTTTAAAAGATTTTAATATCGCACAAAGCCTACTGTATTCCTATATTCCCCTTGTACCTACAAGGAAATAAGCAATAAGATAATTTGTACAAATGTTTATCTCAACTAACACGAAGAAGATATAGGAATAAGAGTTTGTAAGAATGGTTAGTACAAGAGTAGAGAAAGTCATGTGAGTGCAACATGCGCTTTGAGTGGATGCTGCTGGTTATTGTAATAAATGTAAACATTTCTGCAGTACAGAGTTGATATGTGCGCATGCGCGGCGAGTGTTCTAATTCCTCATAGCGTAGGTAACAGAATCGAATAGAACACGTAGGTATCGAAGTGCTTATTCTGTAAATCCCACATATTGCACTGTGGTTAATTTGGAGATTACAGCTCAGCGTTAATATCTGCACACAAGCATAAACACTGTTAACGTTCCACTACTTATTGTTATATAATACAGGGCACTTCACCCCAATGTTCGACCACGCAATGCAACACTTCATTCATATCCTAATAACTCAACAATTTCCATTTCATCGAATTGAATTTTTTATCACGGTGTGTACCTTGTAGGTACAAGGGGAATATGGGAAAACCGTAGCCTTGAGTGAGTACATTTGCTGAAAGTTTAAGTATACGGAAACTCACGCAAATAACAAAGAATGTCTCCGAAATGATTCATTCTACAAAAAATAAATGAGTTAGATATAAAATGTATACATATTTTAGCAAGATCTTGGTTTTTTGTATATTAAGAAAGCTCCAAAATAACCCATAGATCGAACCCGCGACCTGTTAAACAAATAGGGAAAAGTGGTATATTTGCCGAATTACAGAAACGTAACCTAAGTTAGGGTACAGGAGATACATGTATATGAACGTTTGTAGGTAAGCTTTTCACTAGAACGTGCAGCAGTTTGTAGGAGTTAGTGAAATAGCAAGCGACACAATTGTGTAAAGCATTAATCTCATGAAACAGAACACTTCATAAATATGTGAAACAAAACGGAACAGGATCTATGTTTATGCAGTGCTGCGTCACTTGAGAAGGCACAAACTTCCTAACCTGACTCGTCGGCGAATGTAAACCGAGGTAGGATTTCCATCTAAGACAAATTATAATGAACACTCATCATTCTTGTTAAACATATAACAATATTCACTTTTCCTATTATTTATTTCCTTTGCTTACATTCAATTATGCTCTCACTCGACACAAATTCCACTAATTACACTTATTTCAAATATTTTTGCAGAAACGTTCTCAAACTGTCAATATTTGCTCTCTGTGACGTCAGCCAAGGAACATATATTTTACGGGATGCTTCCAGCACGGAGGTTGTAACTTAAAATGTGCCGATATATAATAAAGAAATCTGGTGAGGTAATCAGGAACAAGGCGGAAATTATGTTGCCTATTTCATATAGAAGAGCTTGAACTCTTGACCTTGAACTCGCATCTTGCTTTCTACGCTGCGAAAAGTGAAGCAGATGTTGTTTTATTCCTGAAATAAATTTTTAACGCCAGTTTCGCAGAAATATAGCAAAGAAATGTTAAATGGTAAATAAACGTTTATTTCACGAGTAAATATCGCAATAAATTATTAATTTCGTGATAAATCGTAAACAACACTCATTTCAGGAGTTGAATTAAAATTTGAGTATAACCGTGAGTGTAAACGTTGGTAATTATGTGGATAGTCGCGATCCACGAAAAACTGTATCCCTGAATATACATAATATCATTACGCCGTCTTCCTTTGTTTACTCAGTCTCCAACTGCATTCCTATAAATCTCTAAGAAACAATTTATTACTCATTATAATCGACTAACAATCAAAATAGCACTTCATATCAATTTGACAACTGGGTTTTAACAATAATTGTTCTTTTAATAATTAATGTATTTCTCCAGAAGAAGGCTATTTCTTAATGTTAAAAATAAATCAGATTTATTTGAAGTTATAAACTGGTTTTCTCTCATAACAAGAGAAGAACGAAATACACGTATTCCTGTATTTCATTTTCCTCAGTTGGCAGTGCTGAGTAAATCGAACTGCACTAATCTTCATGACTATATTTCAGGTTATATTTTATACAATGTAACATTTTCTAGTTAAATAATTGCGATATAGTATTTAAATTGATACTTTATTTACGAAACAGTCTAGATACATACCCGTTGGCCTGAGCTCTTATAGGTTAGGTCACACGCCTTATCATAAAGACGTACATTTCTATAACTCCGTCCTTCCTAAAGGAGGAAAGCAGACTAGAGATTCAAGCAACTATATCGATTGGATATACAGAACGTGGAGTGATTCATTCAGTAAATATACAAACTGTATTTGTTCTCCTTATATCTCATGTTCCTCACACATTTACACACACAGCTTATGTTGATACTATAATCTTTAAATTAGAGTGACCAAGCCCGTGACGAGAATGACCGAACAGGAGCGGAAGTGTCCGATTAATAGCAAATCCATTATTTATCGAAAGGTAAAAATGTGGCAGCGTTAAGTTAATGTTTATGGATACGAAATGAACTATAGCTGAGTTATTCTTTGAAGCTTTTAGAGCAAAAGTAATAATACAGGATATTTAAGTGAGGATAAGAAGAATTGTGCTATGCTAGGGTGAGTAAACATCAGGAAGGAAGAAATCGCTGGAAATTGCATGTGAAATAAGAAGCGAAACTTCGGGGAGAGAGATAAATTCTCAGACTCGCGATCGTTTAGCCAATGGACCAAATCTTTCGCACTTGGAGTCGTTACGTGAAACTAAAAGCTCTCTTCCGAAGAAACTCGAGCACCAAATTTCCTTTGGAAACGTTGCATACGACGAATATCTTATCTCCTCTGCTCTCATTTTTCCTTCATTGACATATTTCTTTATAAGTACAATAGAGAAATTGGAATACAGTACATAGGCTTAGTCTTTGAAACGCTGGTTGCTATATAATGGAGTTCAAATTACATTCTCTTTGAATAACAAAGATCTAAAGTGTTTTTCAATAAGTTTTACTTACCTTAGAGGCTCATAAGACTCGCATTTCACTCGCTAATGCTGTTTTACTTTATACGATCAAATTTTACAGGTTAGAAAGCTGACTATATACGTACATAATTAAATATGATTTTCATCAATGCGTGCACCGCAAGTTCTCCAATCACACGCCGGAGGCATAGCGCATTTGTTTTACAAATTGTCCCGGCAGTTGTTTGTTTAACTATTCTCGTGGGACAGATCTCACCCTGTTTAATGAATAACAACAACTACGACGGGACACCGTACAAACCCTGTCGCAAATTCAATCTCGTAATCCCGAATTTAGAAATATGAATGCACAAAATATGACACTCCGGTAGCATAAATTTTGAGAGAGGCTGGCACTGAAATGCTTTATGGACCATAATTTTCGAAAAAACACTCCAATACGTCTTTTCATGGTTGCTGAATTCATATGGGAAAGCTCGACATAAATGTCGCTTGTCTATTTCACATATTTTGTTGTGTAGTTAAGGCAAGTGCAATCGCTACTGCTCCTCTCGTGCCCATACCTATGTACCTCTATTAAAGTAAATCAAACTAACTACACGGCAAGAGTTCGCCAAGTAATAAAAATTAATTGTAAAGTATAAACACATTTTATTTCCTTTTAGAAATACGGTATTGTAAAAATGTCCGATGTCACTCTTACAGGACACAAAGTAAAAGTTTTCTTGTTTGAAGGATTTCCTTCATTGGAGTAGGTAAATATTAGGTTGGGGAAATGTAGGGATGGGGTGAACGCTGATTGGAAATTCTGTTGAAACGTGACGTGACGTCACGTGACGGGAGAGAGACAGCTGTCATTATCACCAGTTAATGTCAATAACACTAGCGGTACGTGGTAAAAATCAATGTGGGGTGGATGGGTAGGGATAAAATATTTTGTTATGAAGCTACGCGACAAATTGGCCTAGACCTGAATCATCTTTCTACAACAATATTTTCATTCTCGTCCACAGCATATATCCTCCTCTTTATTGCCAATCACTTGTTTTATACCCATAAACCACATCGCCTTTGCTTCAATTAAAATGATTTGTAGAAATGTTCTTCTATTGCCTTGCATTTTTCACTTTTTCATTGCCGGTATAAAATACATCAATTTTATTGAGACTTGCGTACAGGTTTAATATAATTTTATTTTAATGTACGTTATTCAAACTTCAACACAAGAATAAGCGAAATATATTTTTTCAGTGAAATTTCGATAGAGGCTCTTAACACTCGAGGTTATATCGCTTGAGACCGAAACATACTTGTACGGTTTTTGAAAAATATACAAATGCTATAAAACGATAATTCGGAGAAAACATCGTTTAGGTTTTATAAGCTAAATATACGGCACGAACTGCAAGTAAAATTTAAATTATGCTATTTTGAGCGAGTTATTTGACTTAATCTAGCGTAAATACATATTTCAAGGTTGGAACTACTATCATAAGCGCGAATAGAACCACAACTTCGCTGTGAATTGTTTACGGACGTACTGGCTGGCTGCGTTCCTGCCAGGGACCATGATCTGGTCAACAAACTGTACTAATTTCTCCATAACAGACGAAAACCCAGGAATTTCGGCTTGTAACCTTTGTTAATTTAATTTAAGGGGTCTCAAAACACACATATCTCGATGCAAGAGTTTGGATGGAAGGCTGTATCACACTATATAGTCTGTGGTAGGGAAAGTAATATACTTAACAAGTTTACTGGAGCAAGTGCAAAGTACTTCGGAAGTAGCTAAGTATATAAACTCTGTTAATATTACACTCTCATCTGTTTACATCTGCGTGTTAATCCCTGCATCGAAAAACCAAACAAAGAGTGTGTAAAGTTGGCAGGTAATATTTCTTTTAAATTTACACCTTGCGATAACACCGTGCCTACACAAGCGGAAGAAAACTTTTACCAGCCCAAGTTTTACATAAAACAATATATGCATAACCCATACGACCTTCTCTACTCAGTTTTGGGGTCGAATAGAATACTTCCCCAACTTACTATGTATACGTAGGTAATACCAGATAAAGATGTAAGGATGTTTTGATACGTCTAAAACCTCGGACCTTGTTTTAAGAGTTGTCCTGGTAGAATGAAGTAACGCGCTCATCTTGTAACCGAGCTGATAATATCAGACATGAAGGACGTGTTTTCAAAAGTCGCACTTGAATTGACAAATGCCGCGCGCCCTGATTACACGTCATCAAGCCCACCACAGGTGTTCCCGTCTGTTTTCACGCGCCACTGAACCTCCTCTCATCCATCACAACCTGCGCTGCGTCCGGAAAGATGGCTCAGGCACCTAGCTACCTACCCTCTTCTAATTAACAGCTATTAATGTAACTAGATAACCGCACAGCCTTACAGTGAAATAATCCGCCACACAGAGTGGATGGAAGTTAACGAGAAATTCCAATAACTTATTTTAAATTAAATGCACCGGTAACTGGCAACATAGCACAACTTGAATAGTGTACTCTTAAGTATTCTAACGCTCTATAAAAACCATGGCCATGTATCGAACTCAGAAGTTTAGTTGCGTTGCGCAAGACAACAGAAAATTACGTGAAAAAGTGAGGTTATGGCTGACTGTTCCCTATGAAAACATTACCTCTAATCTTGCATTTCCGCGTAGATATCATGGCAAGTGCACGACCTTACCTTGCGTTAGAATGTTTGCTCTAAGTCTTGCAACATTATTTTTCTAACTTGCTACACCAGTTGTGTTAATACTCTGTACTCGGCCAGCAATACGTAAATTCACTTGAGATTAAACGAATACAAGCTTACGTCGAAATCTACTTACTGCACAGTGTTCGCACACAATCACAGACTGCACGATAGCTTTGAAAACAAATCAGGTCACATTTTAATCAGTACTCAATACTTGTAAACAAGCTTAGCACCTTTTGAGGTTAAGTAAACATTCCGCGCCACCTACGTCAATATCGGAAATACAGCTGATGCGACGTTGCAAGTTCTAACAGAATTAAGAAGGCAACAAGCCGTGGATTTTTTAAATTTAATTTACATAAAAACCATTGAACCTATTGAAACATGGGGAAGGAAAAGCTCTTTATTCACTTTTCTTTCAGTACAACCATAAACTAAGAACCTATAGTCAATAATTTTGTAGAAAATCTTCAAGTCGCATTCTTGGAATATGGACATCTTTAATACTAACTTTGGTTTTCAACTGCCTTTTAGTTTTTCAATTATGCTGTTCACTCACACACAAACATGAGCATCGAATACTATACTTTTCCTATTTGCTGTATGTAACCAGAGGGCCGCAACTTGTGGGACACCCTGTAGCATTGGTGTGAAGGTAAAACCTTCCCACTCTTCCCTCCCATTCGACGTTTCACCAGGGACTGAATGCCTCCCTGCCTTTGATCCCTTTGGAAGACTACTTAAGATGCCACGTTGTTCTAAACCTTGGACTTGTTCGGGGCTCAAAGGGAAACCAACTTTTAATTTCGCTAAGGGTAAGGCCTTTGGCTCTACAACAAAATTAAAAACTTCTTCCCAGGAATCACAAAGTAACCAGGGTTAAGTTCACAGCTTGTAACATATTGGGGGATGGCTTTGTCCTCCATTTCGAACACAAACCCAGCAGAAGATAGAGATAGACCAAATCTTACTATGTCCAAATACATTTTTGTTTATTTATTTATTTATTTATTTATTTATTTTTAAATATAGCGACCAGCTTTAAAAGATTTGACTATAGCTCAAAGTTTACTTCCCCTTAACCTGAAAAAGATGGACTTCTAAGTGTGTAAGAATTCTGCGTACAAGAGTAGAGAAAGTCACGTGAGTGCAGCACATCATATTTCTTTTATAAATGCAACATTTTCTGGTCATAGCTTTGCGATATGGTGCTTAAAGTGATATCTTATCTATGAAGTAGTCTACATATGTAAATATGACTGGACGATCTAATCTCCCAATTTATAGGTTATGTCGAACGTCTTATGATACTTGTTGTGGTAGTATGTTAACCTGTTTGCTACAGCAAGTCAAGGGGGTTGGTTTAAACACTAGTATTGCATCCCCTTTGTTCCAATAAAATCAGTCTAAATACGGCTTGGAAATAAATGCTACAATACGAAAGGGCTTTATTGGTAGATTAAAAAAGTTAGTGCCCGTAGGGAAAATATCCCTTTGGCTTACCCTGGAGCGCAAGATAATTGCTTATGGAAAATTAATGGAATAATATTCACAGAGGGGCGGGGAGGGGTGGGGCGTCGAGGCGGTGAAAAGAGGACGCAGATAATGGCTGCTATCACGGTTTATATTCTTCACCTAATGTTGCAATGGTAATTAAATGAAGAGTAATGCGATTGGCACCCACTCGAGCAGCAGAAATGATAAAAAACAAGGGTGCAAGAAATCCTTCATAATATCTAATAAGAACACGGGCAACTAACCGCCCTGCTTGTCTACGCACCAGTAGAAGGTAAGCTGCAAAAATGCACTACGTAAACGTCCTAACATGCTCATGCACGCTAAAGATTCACATACCAGTGTTGCCAACTAGCGTTAGGTAAAAACGCCAAATCAAAAGTCGCTTGAAATTCCCTAGATCAAAATAAATAGTATAATTTTATGCTAGAGTATGCAATAATGTAGTGTGGCCCAAATATAGCGAAATCTTAAACTAAAAGTGGCTAGAAATTCGCTAAATTAAAATGAATAACATAATTTTACGCTAGAGTATGCAATAATATAGTGTGACCCAAATATAGCGAAATCTTAAACTAAAAGCCACTAGAAATTCGCTAAATTAAAATGAATAACATAATTTTATGCTAGAGTAGGTAAGCAATAATATAGTGTGACCCAAATATAGCGAAATCTTAAACTAAAAGCCACTAGAAATTCGCTAAATTAAAATGAATAACATAATTTTATGCTAGAGTATGCAATAATGTAGTGTGACCCAAATATATAGCGAAATCTTAAACTAAAAGCCGCTAGAAATTCGCTAAATTAAAATGAATAACATAATTTTATGCTAGAGTATGCAATAATATAGTGTGACCCAAATATAGCCAAATCTTAAACTAAAAGCCACTAGAAATTCGCTAAATTAAAATGAATAACATAATTTTATGCTAGAGTATGCAATAATGTAGTGTGACCCAAATATAGCGAAATCTTAAACTAAAAGCCGCTAGAAATTCGCTAAATTAAAATGAATAACATAATTTTATGCTAGAGTATGCAATAATATAGTGTGACCCAAATATAGCGAAATCTTAAACTAAAAGTGGCTAGAAATTCGCTAAATTAAAATGAATAACATAATTTTATGCTAGAGTATCCAGTAATATAGTGTGATTCAAATACAGCGAAATCTTAAACTAAAAGCCGCTAGAAATTTGCTAAAGCTAAATTATATTATAATTGATTTAATACTCGAGCATGACAACATGGTGCAGTGTAATGAACCACACTATATCCACATCTTCATAACGTTACTGCTATCCACCAACCAAATGTGCACCAGTTTCATAACAACCCTGCTTAAATAATATCCACTGTCTACCCATCAAAAGAGGATGAGCTGAAGGAATGTGCTACTTAAACAGACATATCATGTCTATACACGGGAATAGTTCACATCTGTGTTGCCAACTATTGCTAGCAAAAATATGCTATAACATATTAAAACTCGCTAAAAAGTCGCTAAATTAAAAAAAAAAAAACTCTGACGCCGGGCGTGCAGCAAAATACTGACTAATTCGAGCTGTAGGACAAAAATCTGTTTTCTCCAGAGCCTTGGAGAAAGATGAGACTACGTCATCGCCGGCGTGTTTGAAGAACTTCGAGAAAGATCCATACCTCCTATATAAGGAGGCGAGGAAACAGCAGGGAGAGTGGGTTACAGATATGAGTCACTCAATGTGCTAATGAGTGAGAGACAACTGTGTAGGATACGTCGCGTCGAAATTACATTAGTTTATATGACTTCATTTCCGGGAATCGAATCCCGACCTCTCACTTGGTGAGCAGCAGCATGTATTGGAATATAAAAACTGTCAAGTTAATTGTAAACTTATTTTCGGTTGTGTTCTGTGTTCCGAGATTTTCCTCTTCGAATTATTTCGCCCATTTCAGCATTAGATGGTTCACCGAAGCGAGAGTCAGCCATTTTTGACATTTAAACCTGAAGACTTGGTGGTGTCAAATTACGTAAGCTGTTGTAGGACAGTGCTGCTGTCGTTTGTTGAAATTTGAGCATGTTATGCACACGATTGGTTGATTTCACGTATGAGTGTAAACATAGAAGCGCTTTGTTCTATATCCCATGCCAAGTCCTTTGTTGGTAGGTACTACAGAGGTTATAATTTCATTTAATATAAACACTTTGTGTCTGGGTTATGTTGCACAAGGAGAAAGTGTCTCATTTTGGGTGCCATTTCAGCGTTATTAAACACCACTATAAATATCATTCCATGTCGCTGTGGTAAAAGATACGTACGTGCGTGCGTGCACCTTCCTGAAATTGTAAAACTTCTCTAACTGTTACGAATAAAAAACTTCCTCTTTCTGTGTTCCAGCAAATTAAACGGAATATTACGTAGCTTCCCGGAGCCAGAGCTACACCTAACACATTTTCATCTTATACCTTTAATCTGACCTCGTCATAATCACAAGTGAAATATCTTGGTCTGATTACAACACGACAACACAATTACATGGTCACATAGTAGCTACATGTCCCAGGTTCCGCTCCCGGGGGCACCCATTTGCATATCTCCATCACGCATGCGCGCGCACCTATTGAAACTTCAGCACTCACGACTAAACCCACACCTGACACCACTGAGAGAAATTAATAGTCCACTTACTTCTTTATGTTGCATAGGTTTAGAAGATACACCACAGACTTTTAATATGATTCTATTTGGAGAAACTCTGTTCAGAAATACCTATATGCACTCATATAAACACTATTCTTGTAAAAGTTTATTTCTTTATCTAAAAAACTAGCAATAAAATAAATAAAACCCTAGCGCAACAGCCCATGAAGGGCCAAGGCTTGCCGCCCAGCTGCTGCGTCCCCCACCTCTGCGTCATTAGTGGGGTGCAGTACTGGAGGGTGGGACGTGGTCAACGCCCCGAGCGCTCCCGGTCAGTTATACGGTCTTCTCGACCTGGGGCCGCTACTTCTACATCAAGTAGCTCCTCAATTGCTCCCCTCCCCCCGGACATTACGAGGCTGAGTGCACCCCGTATATTTCTTTATCTGCTACACTGTAATCGACATAAGCATTTTCAGAAATTATATTCTATGTTTTAAGAGCTGGTAGGTATGAGATATCTTTGAATTCCCGTTCTCTTTGCACAACCAACAGATTAAAAACATTGTAATTTCAGAAAAGTATAAGGGTTGATAAACTCAAACATATAATGCAGAATATCTCGGAAATGGTTCACTTAAGAAAAAGTACTTGACATAAAGTGTGTGTTTGGTCGAGAAGCACATTTTTATTAGCTTACTAGCTAACAGTAGCATTAATGGAAGTGGGTGTACTAATACTTAAAACATGTGATAAATTTGAGAGGTGCCAAAATGGTACCAAGTGATGACTGAGTGAGAGAGTTCATCTG
This sequence comes from Tenodera sinensis, assembly GCA_030765045.1. Taxonomy (NCBI): domain Eukaryota; kingdom Metazoa; phylum Arthropoda; class Insecta; order Mantodea; family Mantidae; genus Tenodera; species Tenodera sinensis. The sequence goes on along the minus strand of CM060972.1, from coordinate 5,486,400 downwards.
GTCGGACCTGTGGTTCATGCTCTAGGGGCATATGGTGTGCGAATGCCACATAAAACATACATAGCTTTTGTTGTAGACCGGGAACGCACAATAAATACCATCTGCCGTTTTCAGTGCACTTTAAGAAGGTGGTCGCAGATGTCCGAGAAACGCTTGTTTGTTTTTCCATTGTAAAAACTTGGCAAGAAAAGCTTCTTCTCGTGGAAGTGATGTCGGAGAAAATGCTCTTCATTCAGACAACCAACCCTTTCCGTAACAGACAAATAAAGCAACGTGCTGTTCACCGTACAGGGGGTTAAAACTTCTTCTATCTTGATTTTACAGTTCCTATTCCTCTATCTACTTCATGTTGATCGAGAGAAACACTTGTAGAAATTATCTTATTGGCTATTTCATAAATTAGGTTACATACGAATTACACTGGTCATTCTTTTGTTTTCAACAAACTGTCACTAGGTTATTTCTTTGTTTAGTCAGTGTGGCCAACCATATCCCATAAATCGCTGAATAACAATTCTTCCTTTAATATTGTATATATTTCCAGAAGGAAGGTTATTTATTAATGTTAAAAATAAAGTGAAATTTACCTAAGGTAGCCATACCATCTTGTTCCATCAGTCCACAGAGCAACAGATGTCGTTAGGGTACCATCCATGTATGCTGATCCAATCGATCTGCTTGCATTTTCTGTTAATGATGGCACAACATTCCTTATTACCGTCTATTTTTCATTTTTACCAGTGTTTCAGACTTATGGTGTAAATTGTGGTCATGGTATTGAGTATCCAATGTGGTATTTATGTGACCACTGAGGGAAACCACGGAAAAACCTAGTCAGATTGCTCGGCCCATAGGATTAGAACCCGGCAACTCCCGAATAAGAGCCTTCACTCGGTTATGTTCTGAAGCCCAATAGACACTTCGGGTGGGGGAATAAGCTTAAACTCCAGAACCACCCTAACCCTCTGGTGAATACCCTGGGCCAATACGACCAGAGACAGCCGCGCCGACTACCATCCAAAAGATTGCCGAAGGACATCTTAAGTCCGACGATCTAATCTCAAGATGGGAAAGGCGAAAATGCAATCTGTACTCAAAACAGAGCGAATCACCAGTTCAGTTCACCTCTCAGCGCGTGACTGACGGCCAGAACCCTGGTAGGAATTAGCGCGTAAAATTCGCGCACAGCTCACTTGCGGACCAATCCCCGTTACTAATAAAACCCCTGATCCAACAAATTTTTCCCAGTGAAAACATCCCTGTAGTGACACCGTCAAAACCATCGCGCAGGTAAAGCCGTATGACGGCTAGGTACCGCGGTAAAGACACTCGACCGGGGGAACAATCACCTCACCTCCGTTCGACTCGAGTCTGGAGTCTGGAATAAGCTTCCCCACTCGACTCGAACTGCCTCTGGAGCCTCTGGAGCGGGAGCAAAAGGAAGTTGCGTAAGTGGAAACTGTACTTTGCATGGTGTATTGCACTCAAATTTATATTTTACGAAAAGTTTGATTTTCTCAAAAATGCCTAATGATTTTTATTAAAATGACATATGTTTAATATATTTGTATGACAAATGAAATGTATATTTTAAATTTTCTGGCTATAGCCTATGTAGTCCTGTTTACTCTGGATGACTTTTGAGTAACTCGTAAACCGTAAGATATAGACAAAATCTTACTGTACAAAAAATATAGATTTCGCTAAAACCAAATTATGTATGAATAAATTTTTTTAGACTGAACCATTTCGGAGATATTCCTTGTTATTTGTGTCAGTTATGGAAAACTTAAAACTTTCGTGAAATGGAACATCGTTGTTCATTTTTTTATATGTTAAGTGTGCAAAGAGAACGGGATCTCAAAGCTTTAAAAGATCTGACTATCGCACAAAGCCTACTGTATTGCCATATTCCCCTTGTACCTGCAAGGAAATAAGCAATAAGATAATGTGTACAAATGTTTATCTCAACTAACACTAAGAAGATATAGGAATAAGAGTTTGTAAGAATGGTTAGTACAAGAGTAGAGAAAGTCATGTGAGTGCAACACGTCAGATTTTCCTTCAAGTACTTCTTTTTTTTTGGGGGGGGGGGATTCAGGGAGACTCAAAATTGTATTTTCGGTGGAAGAATAAGAATACTGCATGTACGTAGTTGCAGAGAAGGTAAAGCCGTATTTGTTATAAATGACATTGCACAGGGAGAAACAGGTGAAAGAAGTGTAGCCAAGTTTATCATGTTATATTTACTTGCACTCTAGCGCCTAGCGCCTTCTGCCTCAGGAACGCCTGGTATTCATATGCAGCAAGGTGGGCGGCGGCAGGCGAGGGGAAGGGGGGGGGGGGATTTGAAAAGAGACCTTTCTGACTATTAAGCTCACCACGCCTCAGAGCGCAACTTTTACATAGTTTTAATGGTGGTGAATTGTAATGCTAGCAGACCTCCCTTGTGTGTTGTGTTGAAATGGTATCTTGTTCTTTATCACGGCAACAAAACCTTTTGCCGCTCTTCCTTCCCTTAGTCACAAGTAACACCATAAGATGTCTAACATAACCTAGAAGTTGTAGCTCAGACCGTCGAATCATATTCATTTGGACTTTTCATCAATAAAATACAAATTCAAATACTATATTTGACCATAAAATGTTAAATTCTATACAAATAATTTGATGCGTTGCACTCACAATACTTTTTTCTACTATTTGCACGGCTAACATATAAAAAACTGAATAACGATGTTCTATTTCAGAGAAGTATAAGTTCTCACACAAATATCAAACAATATCTCCGAAATGGTTCACTCTACAAAGAATGCATTTGCATATAACTTGTGTTTAGTAAGATCTACATTTTTTGGTCTATCTCTAATAGTTTACCACTTATGCATAAGTCATCCATATATATTTCATTTGCCATAAAAATATCTCAAGCATATGACATTTTAATCAAAATCATTAGAGCCATTTTCGAGAAAGTAAAAAAGTGACAGGAGAAATGTCACAATTACAGGCAGAGGGACTCCATTCACCTACTGACGTCAAGAGCCGACGATTGGCGGGAAAAGCCGAGTAAATCCGAGGACTTGGTATAAACGTCCTACTTTTTTCACCATTTAAATGCTATTAAATTGCACACAATAACACTTAAAACTAAATGCGTAGGAACATAACCGCGAAACGAAACATTGTGACGAAGGTTAGACGTTTGCTTCTAGCTCGCTTGTGAATAAAATTATAATAAAGATGTCGAAAAGGGACATTTTATAGCTGCAAATAATTTATTACCGAATAAGCAAAATGTGTTGAGCTTCAAAACATGGAACTGTGCATGGCTTCCTGCCAGATGAGACTTTTTGTTTGCTTGGTTGTTTAAAACCGGGTCAAAATATTCACACCATCATGGTAGTGCGATGCGATAATAATGGGCATGTATATTCACACGAATATAAGAGTAGAGAAAGTCATGTGAGTGTAACACATCAGATCTTTTATTAACCTTATATAGGTATTCTCGATCCGAGTAGTATACTGCGTACTAACAATGTGGAATATGAGACCAAGCCGCAGCGCATGCGCAAAGCCTTCTTATCCAGCCTTTTGTTAATGAATTTCGCAATAGATTCTTTCATGTCTTGGCGTCTAGGTTATTTGTTTATGCAGGCGAAGTGAATCTTTCGACTTTTGATAGTAATTATCAAGCGACATTGCTATTGGAGAAGCTGCCAGTCGAAACAAAGACATGTTGAAGTTTACAATGCTTTCTGAAGGTAATGCTTTGATAAAAACCTTAACAGTTGTACCAGTGAGACAATTTTATTGGTATATTTTGCTAAGGATTCATTAACTTATTTTAGGTTAGTGTGCTGTTGGATGTGACGTCATTTCCTGCTGGTATTTAAGGATTAATGACCAATTTAAGCCTTGTTGCCTGGGAAGTATTGATAAATGAATTGTAAATTTAGTTTACACTACCAAATATGTACGTGTTCGCAATGATTAACTTCGAAAAAGGTAAATATCAAACTATATACATATTTAATGATCTTAAACGGAAAAGTTGGCAATTTCCATGATTTTAAAATATGTGCTAAAGAGTGCGTATACTCTACATTATTTTGTGTACAAGCTAATCTGAATTACAAATTATCTTGTTAGTGATTAATGTAGCTTTGTAAGTAATTTATAGCTCTTTTAGTGACAACTCACTATTAATTACATTTGATGCCTTCTCGATACCTTTAGTTTTGAAAAAATGATTGTTTTCGAAAATGTTTTCCACGTAAGCGGTAGTTTACATTTAATTTTCGGGTGGAATGGAATGCGTTAGACATGAGACATACTTAAGGTCTATTCTCATGAATATTTCTAACCAAATCAAGCAGCCCGATTTCTATTTTCATTTATTGACACATAAGGTCACTTCTTTAATGGTCCATCAATAATGTATAGCCATTTTGTGGCTGATAATAGAATTACACTAATGAAACATAATTGATCAGGAATATTTAATAGACGATCAAATGTTGAAGTTTGAACACAACGAAAAGGGGAAAAACTAAACACGAATATTGGATAGTAGAGGTTATAAAGCTGTTAATACCACAAGTCAATTAATGTCTGAAAATATGAATGCATAATTACACACTTAATGATTGGAACCAATTAATTTTTCAACACCGTATATTAATAATACACCCAGCGCTAGCTTCCAGCTTCAGTGGTACCTTGTTTGTTTCCCCGGCTGAAAAGTATAAACGTAGGTGTGAATATGTTTATAAAGAAAACTCACACAGGCACACACACACACCTCTATTTCTAAAAATGCTTTTCGTATTCATAGGACCTCAAAACATTTATTTGCACTGAAATCTCAATATGAAATTTTTGGTTGTAATATAAATACCTTCTGTAACAAAAGGTATCTATACAGAAAGTAAACATAAGAAATAACAGAACAGAAATGCAGTTGGAATCTCCGTTTAACGAGTGTTTCGCATCTGTAAAATGCCAATTGCTTCGTTGACGTTTGAATTTGGTTGGGACTGCCGACCAGCTGGTCAGGCTATATTTATCTCGTCTCAGTGATGCCAACTTCACGTGAAGCATATCTTCATCTGCACCACTGGTTGTTGCTGGTTATACCACAAATGTCAAATGGAGAGTTACAAACTTATTCCTTTATCTACTTCATGTCAGCCGAGATAAACTTTTGTAGAAATTAAGTTATTACTACTTTTCTTGTAAGTACAAGGGCAATGCAGTACGCTTCGAGCGATAATCAAATGTTTAAAGAGTGGTCGCTATATGATAGTTTTGAAATGCTATTCTCCTTACATGGCATAACAAATATTTCGGAGGTTAGCTACAAAAAATTATTTGACATAAATTGGAGGGTTTCCTAAAATGTTTGCAGTACGTCTGTGGAAGGTGCTGAATATAAATATCAAGTTTGATATTTCTGAAAAAGTTGCTTTTATATCCTGGGAGAGTCAAAATCTCTATTTCCGATGAAATCTTGTTTTGAGTTTTACCTAGAATTTTGTAATTTGATGGGTCTGTAAGTACGTAAATTAATTACAATGAGTTAAAATTTACTAAATATAGAGTTAATTATAGGGAAAATATTTTGTTTTATGCAGAATTTACCAAAAATTTATTTTCAAGTAGGTAATTACGGAATAAAAAATATGTGTTCTGGATTATATTTATTAAAATTACTCATTTCACTAGTTATTTTACTTAAATTTTAGACGGTAAAGCAATGTTGATATACTGAACCAATTTATCAATGAGTGAAACAATTACATTTTATAATGAGGGTGCATTTTCAGTTTTCCATCTCTTGACATGTATGAACAAGCAGGCATGTCAGAAAACAAGGTAAGTAGAGTAGAGATACTTAGATAGTGCGATGGGATTACAAGTATATCGCAAAATGTAAGCTGCACGTATGAGTATCGGTACTGCGTGCCTTCCGTGTGACGTCACCAGCAGGCAGCTCTAGGAAGAGCGATTGCGCGGGAAGAGGCGCCATAACCATGTACTTTTCCATATTTTCAGGGGTCATTGTTTGTCTCCTATCGTATAAGATGTTTTTATAACCAGAGAAGCTTCTCTCCACGTCACAGGAGCATATTTTAGCATAGCAATCTGATTTGCAGAGAAATGTTTTGGTAAATCGACACAGTCACTATTTAGCACTTTACACACGGACACAAGCGTAGAGTATCTTGGATTCCTGTTTAGCACAGCTTTGAATTTTTCACCTACCTTTCTTCCTTCCTGCAACTCCACTAAGTTTCTGTGATGCACGTTCCATTAAATACATAGATTCGTGAAGAAGAAGGGAACCTGATGTTTCCAACTGCTTAGGCAACCAGCCGAAGTTACTCCCCGCTGATCCACTGAGTAACAAAACACCATCGACATGTTTCAAAACTACCAACCCAACAAAATCATAGCACTGCACTGTAACCTTCAACAAGACATCCTCAACTCTGCATAATCAGCTGTTCTATTCAATCACCAGCTTTTAATGAAGGATTCTTGTTACGTGTGTAATATAACAGACTGTAAATGGGATCATATATCATTAGAACAGCATGTTAATTATTCAGTGGCTATTTTCTACGACAAAATTTACTCAATTCTTGACAGAAGCGTGCCAAAAATAAAACAATAAACACAAATATCCTGTTTGGTTCACTAAAGAAATAATAAAAAAACATAAAAGAAAAGTACCGTAGAAATTTAAATGTATCGGAATATTATTTGTAAATTGTTAAAAAGTCAAATTAAGATAGCCTTTAGAAATTATGTTAAGTTTGTTGAAGTTAAAATGATACATAATATCAACGATTTTTGGCAATTCATTAAAAATAAACGGAAACAATATCAGACACAAGCTGAGATGGAATATAGTGGTAGAGTATTAAAAACTCCTACTGAAATTGCCAATGGATATGCCGATTACTTTAAATCAGTAGTACTTGAAAATACACCTATAAAGCTGATAATAGTGCCAGCATTTTAGACTCTCTTGCCTTCTATAACCTTCAAATTAGAATGACAAGGCTGGACGAGAATGACCGAATAGGAGCGGAAGTATCCGATTAATGGGAAATGCATTATTTATCGAAATGATATGGAAATACTAACTTCTTGGCGCTATATCACTGATTATTATGTCAGTAAAATACGCCCATAAGATAAAAGTAACGCCCACGGGTTAGCAACGGATGCTAAACTGGTAAAACTATCCCGTGCACTACTTCCCTGTTTTTCCAACTTAGCGTCTCCTCTAGTATGTATGTTGATTTTGTCTATTTTGCACGCGGTCGTCAACCCCTGTTCTAGCGAGTGGAATGAAAACAGCTGACTGCCTCCAGCAGAAGCCCGGAGTTCTATTTCTGCTTAGTACGCATCGTATGTATGTATGTACTGTGTCGTTTCAACTGTCAGAGTGAACGCTTTTGTTTCAAAATTGATATACATACGTAGTAGGAAACCATCATTATCTCGAATCCACCTAAGTTATCTAGTGTTTCTGCACACACTACTTCGTATATTACTTGATAATGATAATGATATCGTTGTATTTTATTAAACTCGTTTTGTGTAGGTACCTCAGGAATGAGATGTGTTGATTTGTAGATCTGGAAATGTTTTTAAGTGGCGGTGGGCAGAGCGCAGATTTACCTACCTCACATATGCGGTTTCTGCAATCTGCGGTATTCCTTTGTGGCGTGTGGACCGCAACAAACCGGCGCCTAACTGCGAGTTAATATAGCAACTTGCAGCGCCATTTCAAGTGTTTTGCCGCATTAAGGAGAGAGAATGCATAATCTTCGATAATGGGTGGTTCAACTGCACAGTCGATGGCAGTATTAATATACCTCCCGGATATCCGATTATATCTCTTTATAGCAATTATACCCACCTCTGCTCCTGCTTTGTGCAACGAAAACAAGAATATACCTACACACACACAAAATTAACACAAACATGTCAATTAAAATATAGCAACTAGTTGAAATACCCAGCATTCTCTGTGATTTCACTACTTATTCCTAAACATTTAGACTTAGGTTGTACTTGTCCAATAGCCTTGTGTTTCTTTGTTACTAGCTGAAATACCCGACGTTGTCCGTGGTTTGATGATTTATCACTACAACATTTAGACTTAGGTTGTACTTGTCCAATAGCCTTGTGTTTCTTTGTTACTAGCTGAAATACCCGACGCTGTCCGTGGTTTGATGATTTATCCCTACAACATTTAGACTTAGGTTGTACTTGTCCAATAGCCTTGTGTTTCTTTGTTACTAGCTGAAATACCCGACGTTGTCCGTGGTTTGACGATTTATCACTACAACATTTAGACTTAGGTTGTACTTGTCCAATATCCTTGTGTTTCTTTGTTACTAGCTGAAATACCCGACGTTGTCCGTGGTTTGATGATTTATCCCTACAACATTTAGACTTAGGTTGTACTTGTCCAATATCCTTGTGTTTCTTTGTTACTAGCTGAAATACCTGACGTTGTCCGTGGTTTGATGATTTATCACTACAACATTTAGACTTAGGTTGTACTTGTCCAATATCCTTGTGTTTCTTTGTTACTAGCTGAAATACCCGACGTTGTCCGTGGTTTGATGATTTATCCCTACAACATTTAGACTTAGGTTGTACTTGTCCAATATCCTTGTGTTTCTTTGTTACTAGCTGAAATACCCGGCGTTGTCCTACTTATGAAATGTCAGCTATAATAACCATGTATTATTGAGTGATCTCATTAATTTCAGCTAAAACAATAAATGTTGTGTCTTTCTGTTTCCACTGCAACGCCGTGTGATTGTGCGCTTCACAATGGTTTTACGCTTATTGCACGGCAAATGGGTGTTCTTCTTGTGCTCGTTTGTTTCCAAGTTCTAAACAGAGTAGAATTGCCCGTCATAAAAGAAGACATCTTTGAAGACAATTATAGGTTTGATGAGGTTCAAAGTTATTGCAGTTATTTGGGCCCCATTGTCTGACAGTAAAGCAGATCATTTGTAAATGGATATTTGCAATACTAACTTCACAGAGCTCTATGTTCTTGCACTGCAAGTTAAATTTATTAACACAGGAGTAATTTCATTAAATGTATGTACTTTATGACACACTTAGCAAACTTGTGAACCATGATCTTTATCAAAATGTGACAAAGTTTATTTGTTATACACTTCGACAAACCAGAGCTTTTAGCTATAGTAAATAGAGGAAGTATTGTATTCTACCCAAAAATTCTATGTGAAGATTTCATCAGAAATGTTTTTAGGCCCCATAAATCCGCCCCCCCCCCCAAAAAAAAACACACACACACGCACACACACACACACACACACACACATAGCCAGGATTCTTGTTTCTCGAAGCTTTCAAAGTTTGAAGTTTCGCTGTTGTGTTGAGTTATCTTCCGATGAAGTCTGATGGTCCATTTGCCTTCTCCGATCATACGCTCATTTCATCACTTCCACAATATACCTAATGGAGCAAAAATATAATCTCTAATTTTAGCGTAATAGCTTTAGAAAGGGGCGATAATCATGTCGCTATTCTTGTTATGAAATCCGTGCTTGGCTGAAGGGGGTGGGGGTGGGGGGTGTGGGGGGTGGAGGATTTGAGCTAAAATTCGCTGGTGCGAAAGTTCTTTTCTTCTTGCATTAATGGAACACAATGTGACAGCAGCGAGGAGGCGCATGGTGTGTGTGTGTGTGTGTGAGTGAAGCAGAAAACGAGCCTGTTCGGAGCCTTTTCAAATGTTTTTAAGCTTTGCGCTATCAAATTAAGTGCAGTGTTAAAAATTGGGTGGCGAATGACATGATTGTGGTATTATTCGCTGCAACATATTGGGACGGTAATCGGCTCACGCTGTTTTAAAACTGGATTGACAGATATACGAGGTATGGCGTGGCACAGTGTTTGTATGATGTGCTTCTGTTAATTCTGTGACGTCTGATGGACGCAGTTTCTCTACTCCTATTGCTCTATCCACTTCATGCTAATACTGATAAACATTAATCCAAACTACCTTATTGCTAATTTCCTTGTAGGTACAAGGGGAATATGGGAATACACTAGGATTCAAGTGATAGTAAAACGATTTCAAAGTAATGGTTTCAAATTCCGCTCTCATGACTAACAAATAAAAAAGTGAATAACGATCTCCCATTTTACAAAAGTGTATGTATTGTATAATTCAGAACAAATATAACAAGGAATATCTGGGAAATGGGTCACTCTATAAAAAATATATTTGATATAAATTGTGTTTTAATGAGACCTACAGTTTCCGAGCAGTAAGAGTTTGTCCATCTCTTACAGTTATACCAAACTACATAATTCACAATGAAGAAGACTTCAGAGACTATTCATAGAAAATTCAAGGTATACATTTCATTTCTTATCAAAATATCTTGAACATTTGGTATTGCAATGAAAATCTTTGCAGATGTTTTTGGGAAAATCAAAGTTCTCCTCAAGTTTTTCATATAAAAGGTTATTTATAGCGGAGAAGTTTGTTGATGTTCGTGTTGTATCTTTGAAAGATTCGGAACCGACTACAGCACATGTTTACGTACGTCCAGGAGCTCTGGGAGGAGACAAACTGCGTCTATCAAAGCTCTGGTAGCATGTCCTGACTGTCACTAGGTATCCTGCTGATAGCATGGAATTTAATTACAAACTGTCCTTTCTATACCCTTTGTCACAACCTGCACCGGATAACTCTATACGGACCTCGAAATTCACCTTCTGTTTCACAAAAACACCAATACAAAAACTGTTCAGAAAACAATAACCACGAGAAGAAAACGAATGAGGGCCACCCATTTTAAAAAAGTATATGTATAGAAAAATTCACACAAACAAAGAGTATCTCGGAAATGGTTCACTGTACAAAAAAATGCACTTGGACATAAATTGTGTTTTAGCAAGGATTCATGAGACCTCAAAACATATATTTGCCGCTGCTGTGAATATTGATTCATCATCCATAGGTATGTTTAATCTCTCCAGGGTCCAGGAGAACAGCTGGTTTCTTTGTGTTTACGTATTTTGCTGCTGGCTTGAAATCTCCACTGAGAGACGAGCAATCGAAATTGCAGAAGCTCTCTTGGCACATGCCCCACCAACCTGCCGATATTTCACACTCCACTCTGTCACAAAACAATGGAAATCAATAACAGAGTGTTTTTAATCTTCTGCATCCCGAACCAATAAAACAAATTGCTGTTAAGGCATTTGGAAATTGCTCCCTCATTCCTTTCTCTAATTGGGTGGCAAAAACCTGAAGCCCACGCAGCAACCCAGTTCCCTACGTCATACAACTACGTTCCATGTTTAAATGTTGTCATGGCTTTTTTAATTTCTCTACTACATGTAACAAGTAGAGGAAGGTTTCTATTCCACTCAAAAATTGGATGCCGAGATTTCACCGAAAATATATGTTTTGAGGCCACCTGTGTAAAGAAAAAACATTTTTAAGAAAACGGTTAGTGTCTGTCTATGAACAGCATAACTCAGAAACTAAAAATCTCTCAGTCCTATGACTACAGCGAAACCGCGTGGACAAAGTCGTTCAAGGTCAGGCTGCCTCGCGCGACTGTTGTGTGTACGTGACTGTCAACAATAGAAGCGGCAGAAGCAAAAGGGTTTTCGAGAACATTCGCGAAACTTCTAGCTGCATTTCCAGTATGTTTATGTGTGGAACTCGAGAAAGGTTAGTGTGACGTCATCCCTAGTACAGGAGGAGGCCAAAGAAGAGTAGAGTTTTTAGAGTTATGTTACAGATATGTGTCAGTGAGTGTAGGACAACTGTGTGTGTCGTAAGAAGATTCAATGCGAGTGATTACACCGTCGTAATTAGTCCTTGATAGACAGAGAAAGTGACGAAAGACAATAAAAGGACTGAGCAAGTTTATGAGAAGTAAAAGTTGTTAGTTGAGATATCACAAAAGGCTGTAGACTGTGTTAATGACAACAGAAGAAAACTGCACCTGTGTTAAAATTTTAGAACTTAATAAACTGATAGAAAAGCAACCGGACTTAATTTTGTCGTTTTTGTCACAATACTATAAGATAAATATTAACATAATATAAACATTTACTTTATTACGGTTTTCTAAAGTTACTCATAAATCGCACAAATGTGAATATTCTCTGAAGTACTCTTTATTCTGAATGATTTTTGTATAAATGGCAAAATCTTGCCACGCAAAAAACGTGTCTCTGTCTAAAGTTCCGCATTTATGTCAAATTATTTTTGGAGCTAATCATTTCCGAGATATTCGTCGTTATTGGTTTGAATTTTGGAATAATTATACTTTTTTCAAATAGGGAGCAGTTATTCACTGGCTTTCCACCAAAGCGGACTCGGTTCAGTCCCAGAATAGCGTATATGGGTAATGAGAGAAAGAAGAAAGGGTTTGTTGCGAGCACCTTGTCCTTTGGTCCCAGCACGTTTCCCCGTATTGAGGCAATTTGGACAACCCTGGTTTTAGTACTGAAACGTGCCGCGACTGTCAAATGTCTTCGGTGCCGTGAAACAATACGGGCTTCATCTCAAACTTTATTTATCTATTTAAACTCGATTCCCTTACTTATTATAACATCTTGTACCAATATATCTGCTTCATTGGCAAACATATCACCTCCTCCTCTCTTTTTATCTCTCTCACTCACTCTTTCTGTGCCTCTCTCTCTCCCTTCTTCCCTCTGTCTGTCTCACTTTGTCTCTCAAGTCTCTGACTCTATCTCTCAGTCTTTCTTTTTTCCTTCAAAATTCAGTTAAAAGTCGGTTTTGTTAAGGTACCAATTGTCAAATATAGTCATAGCACCTCTCCATTATGTTCAAGATATCCAAACATCAAACAGGTGCTGCTTCTGTAGCCGTCACTGCGAGCGCGCGCCTTATCTGTTTGCGCTTCCTACTACCCGGTGGTGACCTCCATTGCGCTATAGAAGAATATTTCTCGAAAATAGTTTTGTCGTATGTTTGGAAAATGACCAATTTTAACTCTAACTTTGGTATGAAAATGATTCAGGGAAGCTCAAAGCACATATTTCCGATGAAATTTTGGTATGCAATTTTTCAGTTGATTACAATACATCCCGTAGATTAACCCCGTAGGTTAGTCTGTAGAGCACCCTATACCATTAGGCGTTGGAGATTTCCAGAACATTTGAGATGTCGAAACATTCAGAAGCTTCTCTTTCTCTGGCCGATAGCGGTGTTTACGGTTCCGACTATCCGGCGCCGGCCTTGTTTGCGCCACAGCGTTTAAGTAACTGTCACCATCACAAAGCATCTATTTCATATACCGAGTAGATGCGTCTTTTCAAATCGCGGTATATTAAATATCTCAACTTTAATATTTTGTGGCATTTCATCTCACGCAATATATCAAAACGATGCTACAGCGTCTGAGGGAACATTAGCCCTGCGTCTTCCCTCCCTCCCTCTCTCTCGCTGGTGACGACATACGCTGCTATTGGTTGGAATAGCAAGTACAAGAGTAGAGAAAGCTATGTTTCTTAGAGGCTTGCACCTATTTCGACCAAACTTAGCAGGGATTTCATTTCACAGAGCTCACTATTTAATTTTATATAATGCCTACATACAAATGTCGATTAATGAGAATAAACAAGGTTATGTTGACTTTAGTTGAACTGCTATTATTCCTTTTCAATGAGATTACGCTATAAATTGGGATGAGGTATTCCGAATACACAATGTGCAAGTCCTTCGGCTGTAATTAACGAGAAATAATCATTAGAAACTGGTATTGGATCAAAGAATAATCCCGGTTGTGTGGTATTTGAGATTAGCCTACATTCTCTCTTTACATAGATCAACTCTGTCTTCTGTTTGTTGAACTGTTACGTCATGCTTATCTATGCAGTAAAGTGTAACTGGCTTTGCTTTTATACTCTGTGGAGTGCAACAACTGTTTTTCTCTTCTATGGTTTTCTTCGTGTTCAAGTAAGTGATTTGTAAGTATTTTTTAAGCTTTAATTAAGCAATTAAATGAAATTAGAAGTGTTTTCTAGCGTCAAGTCTGTGCAATGAGTTGTTCTTCTCCTTCTTTACACGTACTGGTGCAGATATAGATGTGAAAGTGCAGTAATCTGCTATGTACTCCTAGTTAACTGGTAGTACATAAGTAAACTTGCCTGCATCTCCCATCAAGGGATAAACGTCAGATTCTGTACTTACTGCAACAAGAGCCGATTAACACACTTACCTCAAACAACACAAACGATATATTAGTATCTATTACGAGAATAGTTCTCTAATTTAGTAAATAAGATTCAAATAGAACAAAAGAAATAACAATGAATAACCTCGAAATGAAAATTTGTGTTGAAATGAAATTTTTGTGTTGTACTAATGAAATTTGTTAGAGGCATAACAAATAAACACTAATTTAAATTTTTTTGGAGTCTTAAGTGTAGAAATTACAAGACAAACTAAAAAGTATATGTAATTTAAGCTAGAGTTAAAGTATTAGACCAAAATTTAAACATTTTTATCGCGATGGACTTTTTAGAGACGTAACAAACTCTAAACATACATATATTTGAAACATCCGTAACTCTGCCACATTATCAGCTGATGGTCAAATACATAATTCAAAGTTCGTTTTATGAAGAGCACTGCTGTGTGTATATTTTAGTCTGCAGTGAAGGACATAAGCTTCAGTAAAACAACTTTGGTTATTACGTCTGTGCCTAAGTGCTAAGTCCTTCACTTTTAATGTGTTTTACGCGCCGCACTGAACTGTGAAATCCGAATTCAAATGCTTCCACGAATACCGTGCTAAAACGGCCTAACTTCCAAGCATAGTGGTTAACATATTGCATGCTTTATCCTATTATTAACAACTGAAATACCCCACCTTGTCCGTGGTTTGTTTATTCCACATTTAGACTTAGGTTGCACTTGTACAATTAAATATTGTATTGCATCCTAAAATTGGATACCAAGTTTTGACTGGAAATACATGTTTCGAAATCCCCTGAATCTAGGAAAACCATTGTCCGTGTGCGAATTTGTGTGAGAGTATAAGATATGAAACGACATTCACATAACATTCGGTTTAGCGTGGCACGTGAAAAGTCAGAGTTTTCGTTACCGCTAGCTCCGCTCATGCGTACGAGGTTTGCCGCATTACCTGTGTACCTACCTGTTCACCTTTAATAACAAACTCTGGGTCAAACACGCGAGACATTCGCACGAATTGTCTCTTTTCATTCCACCGCCCAAATTAATTTAGGCCTGATGAACTGCGCCATTATCTTCACTGCCTTACCCAACATTTAATTTCACACAAAAGATTTATACAAGGTCTCTCATATGGGATAAAGCTAAGAGTAACCCTCTAATGCATACTGCTGCAAAATTGGCGACAAATACCTTTAGTCAAGGTTTTAGAATGTTTTAACGAGTTTATACCTTCTCTACTGTATTCCGCACAATATTTCGATGTCGAGATGTCACCGCAGATCTATGTTTTCAAGCTTGCAGAATCAAAAATAAAAAAAACATTTTTAGAAAAGGGTCCATGTGTATGTCTGTATGTCGGTTGAAAACCAAAGTTCGTATTTATGTTTAATATCTTTAACGGATGATAGCGATTCATTTTTGTATATCTTAGCCATGTAAAGAGAACGGAATCTCAAAACTTTACATTTGACTCGCTCAAAGGCGTATTCCCATATTACCCTTTTATCTACAAGGAAATAAGCAATAAGATAATTTCTGAAAATGTTTATCTCAACTAACAGGAAGAAGATATAGGAATAAGAGTTTGTAAGAATGGTTAGTACAAGAGTAGAGAAAGTCATGTGAGTGCAGCACATCACATACGCCCTGCGTAAAGTTTGTCCGCAGACCGTTGATATTCGATGTGCACAGATATAGACGCTGTTTGTTGAGTTAATTTTAGTGACAAGTGCTGTACCATATTTATTATAATGAATATTTGTTTGTGAGCCTGTGCAAATATCCATAATTGAGGCTTTAGAGTAGCAATTAAAGAGCTCATTGATAGCGTAATGTAGGACGTGGAATTTGAATACTCTCGCTGATGAGCTAGCTTCCAAATAGCATATTTACTGGGGCTAAATGGTTTACAATAATCATATATGTATGTGAGTCTTTAAAACCCTCAACAAATGCTTCTAAATGGCTTAATTAAAGCAGACTCTGTAGGCACATAGAAACCTGAGTGGGCGTCAGTGATTAATGAAAACTCTACATATGAAAATTCATTCACCTTTAACGTGGCTTATTATGATGCCATAATTGTGATAACAACAAGACAGCAATGACGTCATCACCGCCACAAAACCGTCTCCAAAGTACCTATCAGTTATCTGGTTTCATTACCCAAAAACTTTCGTTTGTCGAGCTACAAAACCTTTCACATAGTTTTCTTCGTAAACATATTTGGATTTTCTGGAATTAATAAACCCTCACCTTGTTCAAAATGTCAAGCGGAATTTAATCCATGTTTTCAATAGTTTTAACATAACCCTACATTTTCATCTACATACATTTGAAACAAATGACACAGCAACCATATTACGTTATACATCTGTGATCTCTGATACATTATAATTTTTCATTAAGCAACTTTATTAATTAATTTTACATAAGAGACTATTAAGAAACTGTCGTAGCATTGGTACTTATGACATATATAAGACACCTAATGTTCTGTCAATTCAGATACGCGCTGATCCCAAGTTCTTTTTGAGGAGGATGCGACGTTGAGATTGGAAATAGAATAACGAATATACTAGCGCCTATGGATGCCTGTCCCGCAGCACAGATGCGTCGGAGAAGTTGTCTATACCGCAGGCGTAATGAACCGCAACGCAAATATTGAGCATGCTTCTTCAACATCATGCGAATTCTATTCTGTTTTTGGTGTTAATTTTAAGTGAAATACAAATGTTACAGTGCAGATGATTAAATTGTATCTGAACTATATTTCCTGGTATGTACCGAGCCCTAGGTTCTGCCCCGGAAAGGGCGGTTGCGTGCGAGTTTGGTTAGTTAGGTAAGTGGTAGTAAAAATCTGATGTGTTACACTCACATGACTTTCTCTACTCTTGTACTAACCATTCTTACAAACCCTGTTAGTCGAGATAAACATTTGTACAAATTATCTTAATGCTTAATTCCTTGTAGGTACAAGGGGAATATGGGAATAGAGTAGAATAACCCGGGCTTGTGGGCCGTGGTCTTCTTATTCTTCCCAGATGTCTACCGCTGAAGATGTCTGCCGTAGTCTCAGACGAAACGCCAGGGAAAAAAGCATCTACTGTAGTATTGACACCGGCCGTGAAAGACTTAGAACTTTAAAGTAATAGTGAAAATGTTTTAAACCTGGTCACTATGTAATGGCTTTCAAATTTCGTTCTCTTTACACGGCCAAGAAATAAAAATGTCAACAACGACTTCATATTTGGAAAAAGTATTTGAAAATGTAAACCAGTAAGAAGGAAATTTTTAACTGTGCAAAAAAAAGTTTCACATTAAGATTTTGTGCGTCTCTTATGGTGTGAAAACATTTACAATCAAGAGGGTTTGAGAGGTTATTTGAGATGTGAATTTCTTTGTCATGAAAATATCATTAAAAAGTATTACGAAGTGGTGAAAAGCGAATTGTTTTAACCATGTTTGCATGACGCACATGTTAAGTTTCGCCATATTCCTGCCAATCACAGAGGCCCGCGGAGGAATGCAATCCTTTAGTATGTTTACATTGTGGTTTAAAGTAAAACCGCGAGGATATAGTGTATAATAAATATGGGAGTGCATACATAACCTATCTACTGTTACTCTATTAGTGTGTGATTTTAAAAGCGCTATGCGACATTCAGTTGTTGTTACTGGCAGTTTCCGGTGTTGAGGGAGGTGCGAATTGGCAGTAGCAGTAGCAGGAGGAGGACCTGGTGTTTTTAGTTTGTGTGCTGTGGACAATATAAGCGCAAGCGGCTGTGCTGTTGAAATCAATATGTACCTACCTACGTGTGAATGAGAAGCACCACTGAACACGTACATATCTACCTTACAACTCGCCACTTAACAATGGGATTATTCAGATTACACTCCGTAAACAATGAACAGACACTAGATCTGCTATCAAGGAAAGTACTTAGAGACGGAATCTCCGATTTCAGATCGACTAATTCAACGTCCTTTGTTCAGATGATGGGCAGATTAAGGGATTATATACAGGTACGAAAATGTAGTTGTTGATGAAGTAATGGATCGTATCTCCCTCTTGAGCAGAACTATAGGCATTGCAAAACTCTAACAATCAACAAGGAATATCTCCGAAATGGTTCACTCTACAAAAAAGTTCACTCTGACATCAATTACTTATTTTAACAAGATCTACATTTTTACATAGTAATATTTTATCAATAACTTACGGTTTATCAGTTACGTTGGAGTCACCCAGACTCCAGAGAGAGAGAGAGACTTTTGCCTTAAAATGCTTTTTTTAGATTCAAAGGCTTTCAAAACATGTATTCCCGATGAATATTTGAGAGGAATGTAATATGTGGTTTGAAGATGCAGTGCTCTAATGAGTATTTTATTGGCACTACCGCGCAGTATTTCTAAAACAGAAACAAAAAACTCAAGCCTAAGAAAGACATTGCTCCAAATCAAACTAACTGCATTTGCTGACAAAACCAAATGAAATGATTCAGGCGCTGCACGTATTGTTGAGCAAACTTGCGAAAGGAGAATACAGAACTTGTGTAATTTTTTGTTCAGCCGGAGCTAGCTCACAAACAGAAGTTAATACACTCCGCTGAACTGCACTTTCAAACAAAAGGTGCACATACAAACTTAAAAGCACAAATGTTTGATTAAATCACTACTCGAAAGAACTAAAGCACCTGGAATTTTGAAGCGTTATTCATTTGTCGAGAGACATGCGAACTTCTATTATGAAAGTTGCCCTCTGAACTGATTTGTGGTACTGGACTCTCAGCTAATATCATAGTAATGTCGCAAGAAATAGACCACAAAAATGTAGATCTTGCTAAAACACACAATTTATGTCCCAATAATTTTTTTCGTAGAGTGAACCATTTCGGAGATGTTAAACTTTCATCAAATGGAAGATCGTTATTCATTTTTTATATCTTAGCCTTGCAAGGGGAGTGTGATATGAAAGCTAGCACGAAGAAGATATAGGAATAAGAGTTTGTAAGAATGATTAGTACAAGACTGAGTAGAGAAAGTCATGTGAGGTGATTGCTTGCCCCTTTAAGGGGTTAACTAATTTCCTGGACTGAGTGTAGTGTTAATGATTCCAGGTCCATTTACAGTTCGATGAGAAAGTCCAGCCAGACATTTGCAGAAAGTGATGGAAGTGAGAGACCGTGCAGCTGGTTGGTTATCTCTTAATTGCTCCTGGGACTTGCTGGGCGTCAGAGGGCATTTTCTTCTCCCTCCCCTTCCCCTCCCTTCCTGCCAACTTGGACATGCCCAGCCCAACCATTATCTGTAATGTGTCTTCTGTTTTACAAAACTACTTTTCACTCATAAAATATACGCTCGCCCACGCTTCATTGAGACTGGCACCAAAGTGTGTGCGTTTCTACTATATTCAGTACTTCAACGTAATTATATGTCAATTCGTTGGTAAATACCTGTGTGTGTGTGTGTGTGTGTGTGTGTGTGTGTGTGTGTGTGTGTGTGTGTGTGTCGGTGCCATGACTTAAAATAGTAACAGTAATAGTAACAGTAACAGTGCAGACATTATTACTACCACGCAGGTGGAACGAACCCACCACTGCACATGTATCAAAACAACAAGAGAATGTGCTGCGAGTGAGGCAAGTTCAATCGCTACCCAAGACCGCTGCCAGACAGCAAACAGACGGCGATGTACTAGTTGTTCTTCGATTGAACGTACCAGAATAACTGATATTTGTGCTTTCTTCCGATTGCTGCAAACCTTAATATTCTCATTAATGTATAGTTACTATATGGTCGATCATAAAATGTAATTTACTCCAAAAGTATGATACAATTATAAACAAAGGAAGGAAATTTGCAGCTGTAGTTGCAATTGTGCATTTTATCATTCTGGTATCGTATAGGTGGTATATCTGACATTAAAATGGCTCACTATGGTGGGTAATGTAGGTATATAGCTGTTTTCCCCAAGGCCTCTTATTATGTGTGCTTTTGATTTGCATTCGTCGCTTACGGCACTTTCCTTTGACAGTATGCCAGCCTTCCTTCCAACGAGTAGGATAATCTGGACTTGCTGTCACGTATGGCTCCAGTTGCAGAGGGACTTTTAATTCACAGAAACATAGCAGAGTCACTTGTATCCAAGACAACTACTATACGCTATGCAAGACATATGATGATCGTGTAATTTTTACCAGACCCAACACTTATTTCAGTTGTGCACAACATTGGTCAGACTTAAGTTTCTCTTTCGTTGGGCCACTCCGAAATGAGTCACCCTGAACAATATCAAGTGTTTCCCACGTCTTTTCTTATGCATAATAAAGTAGAGTGAGTGAGTGAGAGAAACTGATGCCCTGGTCATGGAACGGCGCCCAACGTGGGACTGTTACCTCACTCCACGTGGCACCAACTGCTTCTCACACATCTAACCTTTCCTCTTCTCCAATATAACAGCTTATCACTAATCTAGTACCTTACTTTCTCTACACACTCTTCTATCAGGTGTATACAACATCTAAGGGCTGTCCCAGAAGTTTTTGCAAACAAATGACTATGATAGAAAGTGCCAGCCTTATAAACGTTAAGTTTGAAGTTTAACGATGATACGTTGTTTAGTATTTGTATCCCCCCCCCCTCTCTCTCTCTCTCTCTCTCTCACACACACACACACAGTCAATAGTAGTTCAGTCAACAAAACTAAGTAAGGAAACTTCGGAGAAATTTGAAGTAATAGATCTACTCTTTAAATAACATCATGTTAAATAGTATTCCATCAGATAACACTGATAGGCAAAATGTAAATAACAGTTAACTAAAAGTAAGATATACTGTCCTGTTAATTCATTATTAATTTAAGATACTGACACAGGTTTGGATTCTCTTAAATGGTAGCAAAGCGTCACGAAACCGGTTCTGTACTCAAGGTTGTTTGAAGAAAAAAATAGTAAGTTTGTTATTGCAAGATGCCCTGAAGTCGAGCAGGTTCAGGTGCGAAATTTGACGTTCTGATTCTAATGTTAAAAGCGAACAAACAGGTGTCCTTTTACTTTCCCTGTTATATACTTCCAGAAAGCACTTCCACACAAAAGTTAGGTTACATGTATGTTTTCAGATTTCCTGAATATAAGAAAAAGCAGCAGTTTTATAAGAAGATCTGTGTATACTGGATGTCTAAAAACTGCCGGTATAATGACCTCCTTAGGCATGTTGTCAACAATGGCTGATTGGCTCAGAATGTGAAATATTGACACTTCTTTTGTTTTATTTACTACGCGGTTGTAATTATTGTGGTGGTTCTTAACGCCCATTCTATATTGGATATGGAAGACCGCTTTATTTTGCACACAAGCCTCTTTATCACACTTGTTCTTTATCATGTCAAATCTACGCCAAGGACCATCGACTTTACTTCCCTTGCCAAGGAAACCATGCTAAGGACTTTCGGGCTTGAAAAGGTACATGTTAGATGGGTCATTGGTCAAATATCATGGCGGATGCCCTGACACTGACCTGCGATTATCTCTGCTAACATGAAGTAAGAGTTTGTAAGAATAGAGGAAGTCCCATGAGTGAGGTTATGTTCTTCCGACCCTGGTTGGCGCGTGTGGTTCACGAGGAGATTATTACCAGGATCCTCCGGATAACGGACCTGACACTGGCATCTCAGTTGTACAAAAATGGCGCCGGCTGTTGGTGGTGATTTCTGAGGCGTTTCCACACGCTATCCTTCGTATTGTTGTCTATGCCTTTGAGTTATTGTTTGCTATAAATAATTCCTATGTAAGTTTGTCTTCATATTAGCAAAGCGAGTGTTTAAAAACTTTTATTTGGGCAGTATAGAGAACGTGGATAAATCTAATAACGTGTTGACTGTGCCGTGTGCTATCCACGTGTTCATGTTTATTGTGTTTCATCTGAGGCTATGGCTACGTTAGCCGTATAGTGTGGTTAATTTATATGTTTGCAAGTACAATTTGTGTCACGATTACAGTGGTGAGAGGTTGTTGAAGAAAAACTGTTCCAGTAGCGTATGTTATTGTTGCCATACTACAACCTAACCTCAGACATCACAATGTCCCGTAACTGTTGCGTTCCTGGATGCAAATTAAAAATGAGAAACTTTCAGTTAAAACTAAAGGTAAATTGAAACGTAACGCTTGTAAATTCAGTATTTAATTACTATAAATTGCAGCGTTATGTGTGTTGCCGGTGTGTATATAACATGGTGAATAGTGAAAGACAATAATTTCGAGACGCCGCTGTCCTACAGTTTTACCTATGTAAGTAGTATGCTGCTTGTATTTATACATTATCTTTTGTCTTTGTAATTTAAATGTGTAGCTGTAGTTTAGAAGAAATGTGTTATGTTGCTGCATGTAAAACTGTAGACTATAGCAAAGTTGCTTTACAATGTTGATTTAAGGTTACGTATTTCATTCACAGTGCAGTTTTAGGGTTAATATTTTTAATATTTCATCTGCTTTCTTTTGCAGACCGAGACTTCTCCATATTCTTTTTTACAGTCGATTGGCCACATTGTCTGACTGCACCTCTTGAAAAAATAGTTCATTTATTAGTTAATTAGAACGTATTTTAAAGACGCATTGAATGTCAGTAAAGACCATAGAATAAACTATAATATACGGTGCATCAACGATAATCACTAATTAAATGCAAGGAAATAAATAAAAAACTTAACAACACTAGGATTATCACGTATCTCGTGATTTGACATGCTGGTGCCATCTCTTGGAAAACATAACAATTACCAGCAGGAGAGCAAATTGGCCGTATTACCTGCATTGGCCATATTCGCATCAAGCACCTTATAAGAAATAAATGGAAATGCTCAGTGAACAGAATAGTAGAAGCATGAGAATTTCGCAGTTGATTATGTATTGTCCGGCGAATACGAGCAACATTAGCCTAGCACGTACCTATATAATGTAAGTAACTGTTGCGAAGGAGCACGTGGTCTCAAGTCATATCGCCCGTTTTGTGTAATGAATATGTTGCGTCGCGGTGTTTCCCACAGTAGCTCCGGCTGGACGAACAAGGCACTGCAGTGTTGTCAGATGTAATCTTTCCCCTTCCATGGCACCCCGACTGGCGCGTGGCTGCACGCGACTCCTCCACCGGACCAGTTCACCTTCCCACAACAACGGCCCCCACTCACATCTACTCTCCTCTCCTACTCTATTATTCCTAGTACCTGGGTGACCGAGCTTCGCGCGGCGATTTTTGCCTCTGTTTTTGTGATTTTTTTTTTTTTTTTTTTTTTTTTGTAATACGTTGCATTTATATTTCAATCATAAAAAATTGTATGAATTGTATGTTGAAGGGCAAACGGGATATATGAATGTGCTACGTAAAAGAAAAGCGAGTAGAAAGCCATTTGAAAGTAATATATTGTGTAGTAAAACTGTTATCATAAAAACTTTCTTCAAGGAAAAATACATATAGGTACGTGCCGAATTTCGCGGTGATATGATATGATATGAATTGTTTAAAGAAAAGTGAGTGGAGAAAGATGTGAATGTGTTACCTAAAAGTAAGTAGAGAAACTACTGTGAATGTAATACGCGCATTGCATATTATTGCATATAAATAACATATGCATATGTTATTTTTTTATGTAAAATCGCGTTTTTTCGGGAATTATGCCTATATAGATGAACTTAAAAAGCAAAACCCTATCTGAATACAAAATTTGATGGAAATCGTTAGAGCCGTTTCCAAGTTGCACGGAATAAATCTATACACACAAGAATTGCTCGTTTAAATATATAAGATATCTTCTTCGTCTTAGTTGAGATAAACATTTGTACAAATTATCCTAGTACTTATTTCCTTGTAGATACAAGGGGAATATGGGAATACAGTAGGCTCTTAAAGCTTTGAAATTCCGTTCTTTTTGCAGGCCAAGGTATAAAAAAATGAATTACGATTTTCCATTTGACGAACATTTGTTTTCCAAAACTCAGACAAATAATAAGGAATATCTCTGAAATGGTTCGCTCTAAAAAAAAGACAAATTGTGTGTTTTATCGAGATCTACATTTTTATACAGTAAGATTTGGTCTATTTCTTATGGTTCACCAATTATGCAAATGTCATTCACAGTAAACAGGATTAAATGGGCTATAGCCATAAAATTCAAAATTCTATTTGGGCATCAGTGGTTAGATAGTTTATTGCTACAGAGATAAGTTGGTTGTTGGTGATGTTTGATATTTATCCAAATTGCAAGACTCCTCTTTCAAGGGAGTCGAAATCTCAGGTTTGGTAGAAACTGTGATATAATATCCTTGTTGGTTAAAACGCTACAAAACACAAAAGCACTCTTTAATCGCTGTAATGTTAGCCATCGTCTGTAAAAATATCTGCACGCATGTGCATTCTCCAAGCTCGAATTCTGCTTTTGCGGCCGGACGATCAAATGTTGCGTGTTGCAGCTGTATTTCTGTACCTACCTGCCTGCCTTTCAAATGGGATGATAACTTTCTTTTGTCTCTGTCTGTCGACGGGCACGTGCTGCAACCACCTTTTATCTATAGAGCTCTTTAGTGAGCAATCGCTTGATCCCCTTTTCTTCCTTTCTTCCTTTATTTTTCCCTTTCATTATTTCTTTATTTCCCTTTTTCTACCTTTCTTTCTCTATTTCATTATTTCTCTTTCATTCTCTGTTCCTTTTTCTATTTTTCTTTCTCTCTCTTTCACCCTTTCATTCCTTCTCTCTGTCTCTCTCTCTGTCTTTATTTCTCTTTTTCTTTATTTCTCTCTCTTTCTTCGTTTCTCTCTTTCTTTATTTCTTTCTCTCTCTTTCTTTCTTTTTGTCTTGCTTTCTCATTTTCTGTCTCTGTTTCTATACTTCGCGGTCTTGCCCGCCCTCCCCCCCCCCCTCTCTCTCTCTCTATCAGTGTTCCAGCTAAAGTTCGACATTTCACTGGAAATGCGTTTCGAGTGTCCCTAAACCTCAAAAAAGCATTTTTAAAAAAGTCCATGTTTATATGTACAACAAGACTGAACAACAAGACCCAAAAACGAAATGTTGTATAAACACCAAACATTGAATTTAAGTCCTGTATCCCCCCCCCTCCCCCAAAGATGCAAAACGAAGATGTTCGATAAGATCTCCCCACCCCTAAAAGCACTTTACATAGAACATTTTTGAAATTTTCTATTTTCTGGAAATTGGCTCAAAGACTGGCCCCGTAGCTCAGTCGGTAGAGCACCTGCCTGTTATGCAAAGGATCCCGGGTTCGACTTCCGGTTGGAGGGGTAAAACATTGTCAATTATAAAAAAATCTGATTTGTTTTTAGAAACATGGCCTTGTAAACGTGTTCAGTGTCGTACTTAAAACAGAATGATAGGTAATTATACGTGTTTTAGCGCCTGCAAGAAGTCATTTGTTTCTTTTGCTGGGCACCTAGATATTTTCTATTGGAAGCACACGATCTATAAATGTCAAAGGCGGTAGTTGGAGGGAAGTTACGAGGTTGTCGTCCAAGGAAGGAAGGAAGGAAATACTAGGTACCTACTTCATCCACACTTCTCTTTCTCTTTCTTATGCACATACCTTCTAAATATGTTCCTGCAGCCTCACGACGTAAATACTTCCATTCTAAATACTTGGGCACACAACACTTCTTTTTATCATTCTCTCTCCTTCCCCGCATCCTTTCCTGTCAACCCAATTTTATCCATCCTCCCCCTCCTTTCTCTCTCCTTCCTCTCTTTCCCTTCTTCCCCAAATTTCTCACCCCTTTGCTTCCCTTTCTACCCTCCTCCTCTCCTTCACGTATTCTATCTCTCCCCCTATCTCTATTCTTCCCTTTCTCTCCTTTTCCTACTCTCTGTTTTGTTCCCTCTTCGCTCCTTTTCTTCCCCCTCCCTCCTTATCTGCCTCTCTCTATTCCTTCCTTCCTCTCTGTTCTTTACTCCTTTTCTGTTTGCTCACCCTCTCTCCTTATCTCCATCTGTCTCATCTTCCCTTCATCCCGTTCACTCCCTCTCTCATTTTCATATTTAATCTGAGGTAGATGTAACATGCATAATTGGAAAATGTCATCAAGCAATGGAATATCTTCTATCCATGGAATTAACATACATTTATAATAGTGCACTTCTTCCTTTGCAGTATTTTCTCTTTCCTGTATTTAACTTAATGAAGATTCGTTAAAAATTGTGGGTCAAATGGCAAGAATTAACGCTGTGGTAATAAAAGGGGTGATGCATCACACAAAGGGATTACATCTAATACCGTGCTTGTGCTTTATGAACTCATTATTTTTCTCAGGTTGACGTTGCACCACTTCTGTTAATATTCTCGTATTCTGTGTAATGGGCACTGCATTCCACAAGATACTCACTTTCCGGTGCCTTTTAACAAGCTAGTTCTATGTTCACAAGTAGGTAATATGATAAGACGCCTCACCTAACCTATAAACCCAACAATAACATGTATTTTGATCTTCTCTTGTTGTTATTACAGAAAACCAGTTTATAATCTGATTGTTAATCGACTGTAACCTGTAATAAATTGTTTTTCAGCGATTTCTGGATATCTACAGTTGACCACGCTAAGACAATCAGCTATAACAAAAGAAGGACTAAGTGGTGATTCCTCTATGATAATTTAATGCTTGTATGTATGATAGTTCACATCGTAAATCCTTTTGCAGACGTATGTTTATATGAACATTTACGCTTGTTTCATGTGCCAGAGGTAAGAAAGCAAGAAGGAGAGGTTAAAGCCCGACCTATTTTTGACGAGGTCTCTGCGGTGACAACAGCACAAACATTTGCAGATGTCACAACGGTCCAGAGGCACAACGCAACGAAATCTGTCAAACGCAGGGATACCAAATAGAGAGAGAGCCTCCACCCCTCCCTCTCAGGGGGCTTCGTTCACCTCTCTGTGTACTGCCCAAATAAAATATGACTGTGTGAAGTGTGCAAGACAATGCAACTCTACCTTTCATGTCCGAACCTTGGCAATTCAATGGCCAAAATTGATCAAAAATGAAATAAACTGTTTAGTTAAATCTCTAATGCAAAACTACAACTCCAAGCTAACACTTTACATGGAAAATTCTCGTTAATTTTGAGTTTCCAAAAAGTGACGATTTTAATTAACGAACCATCCCAACCTAAACTAAATTTAAATGAAAAGTTTGATTTTCTCAAAAAGTCTTCTAACGATTTTGATTACATCGCCGTATTTTAGGATGCGTTTATGAACAATGAAATGTATGTCTTGAACTTGCTGGGGATGCTTTAGAATTCCTCTTCATTCTCAATGACCTTTGCAGAATTGGTAAAGTGTAAGACATAGACAAAATCTTACTGCACAAAAAACGTAGATGTCGTTAAACACACAATATATAATAAACACTTTTTTTTTCTGGGGTGAAGCATTTTGGAAATATTTCTTGTTATTTGTCTGACTTCTGCAACTCTTTTCTCAAATGGAAGGCGTTATTCACTTGTTTACCTCTTGGCAGTGCAAAGAGAACGGGATTTAAAAGTC
Source organism: Tenodera sinensis (assembly GCA_030765045.1). Taxonomy (NCBI): domain Eukaryota; kingdom Metazoa; phylum Arthropoda; class Insecta; order Mantodea; family Mantidae; genus Tenodera; species Tenodera sinensis. The sequence goes on along the minus strand of CM060972.1, from coordinate 5,458,596 downwards.
TTCATATAGCAACTAGCTTTAAAACATTTTACTACCCTTCAAAGTCTATTGCATAGGTGGGGAGAACTGACTCAATGTGTCACTTCCCCTACACCGTAAAGTTATCTCCATCCACTGCCACGATGAAAATAATGAAACAAACATTTAATTAATTAATTAATTAATAGATACAAGCTCTTTTTAACTTACTCGTCTTTTGAGGAGACTTAAACGTTTATTGTACCTACAATTATTAGTGTCAGATAGTTATTCCTTGGGGGAGGAAGTGGGAATTGAATTATTGGTTACATGATTTACGATAGGGCCATTGTTAGGATTTGAAACAGCTGGCAGTGTTAACAGCTTTTGAACACTGAGTGCGGGAATTTTAACACTCTTGTGAAATGCTAAAGGGGCGACTTTTATTACTAAGTACCCAAAAAGCTTATTTGCGTCCTTTAAAGAGTTTCAGGAAGCAATATCATGGTCTCACAACAATAATAACGTACCAACGTTATTTATCAAGGTACCCAGTATTTCCCAACATAACTATTTGTGACGAAAATTGGATTTTGGTATAAAGGAAACATGGCCCAAACATTTTCTACAGCTCCAACTGTCGGACGGCCGGCCGGGTGGGTAGGGTTTGACCGTAATGCTTGGCTGGTTTGGTTCAAATAGTCGCACCGCCCGGGGGACAGTTCGACCTTCAGTCCGGTCGGTCCCGGTCCCACAGCTGTGCCCCATAGGGACAGAACGTCGTCCTGTCACTGTTATTAATTGCGTCCACCAGGACTGCTTCAGCACCGCCATGATATCCTGCAATCACCGCTCCTCAAGGAATACAACTAACACCTTCACACTCCCACCGAGTTTACCTACTCTCAAAATAGCTAACACCAAGTAGGTATATGCATTCCACACCAAGATTTCATTGAAAATACACGTTTTAAGGTCCTGAATAGAAAAACGTGTGTGTGTAAGACCATCACTTAAGTCATCGGATTTTTCTTTTGTGCTCGTGATTAACACAATTCTTTCAAATTAATATGTGAGACAAGCATCTGTTTAATTTAGTCAAAGGGAAAGGTTTCTCAAAACAGGCTTTCCTTTGGGAGCGTAGGTATATTCATTTACTTTAATGATGTGCCATCGCAATCAGGCAGCAAATCGACCAAACCGTTCGTCGAAGGTTCGTTAGACGGGGGTTAAAGAGAAGGCGCGGGAAAAGTCGAGCGTGAAATCACCTTCAGAAAGAAAACCTTGTGATAAAATATGGAGAATAAGTCATCGTGGGTACAGTCCCCTTCACAAACAGTAGGTACCTTAGCTCTTGGGAGAAGCGTCCTTGGGTCATTCTGACCCTTTTAAAACTTTGACCTCACGTAGCAAAAGCGAGTCTAACCTAACTCTGATCTGAACCCACGACCTCATGGACTTCTATACCCTGTAAAACTTAGTCTCATATCTATTTTAGTTTCGAAGATAATGATTCACAATTAAAGATTGCAGCATTTCTGCCATTACAAAGTATTGGTAAAGAATTATCTTTTGTACCTGCTTTCATAAATAAAGCTATCATCAGCAGTAACGTCATCGCCTCAAATATGCTACAGCCCCATTACGTCATTCTCTAACCTGTTTCCCAGCCAATCACACTTCATTATGCAGTGACTAATACTTGTCAAATTTTGCATAACATTATCCAGATTTTTACTTTCCACGTAGATACACATTTGGCAGACATGACATGGGACTCCATCCAAAAATTCCATGCCGAAATTTCATAGCAAATATATGCTTTGAAAACACCTGATTTAAAAAAAAAAAAAAAAAAAAAAAAAAAAAAAAAAAAAAAAACGTTTTTATAAAAAGGTGGGCGTGTGTATGCGTCTCCGAGGAGCATAAGTCAAACCAGGGTAAATAAGTAGATACGTACATATAATGCTAGGCGTTTATAGCAAGAAGGGCGATCGTCAAGCATGTTAGTTTAACTCTGTGATAGTTGAGGTTAGAAATAGTGTAATGTGGGCCATATTGAATTGTTGGTAAAGCTGTGTTTGCCCGCCTCGGTAGCGTGATGGTTAGCGTGTCTGCCTCACGTTCAAGAGGTCGCGAGTTCGAATCTCGCTTAGGGTAAGCTATCCGGGTAACGTTTTTTTTTTTTGCGAGGTTTTCCTTTATCCTGAGAAGACGAATGTCGGGTAACTTAAAGTATTTCACCCGTTTCATTCATTCACCGTCCGATATGACAATCTTGGAGGACGTTCGTTAAAAAAAAAAAGGTAATGCTGTCAATGGAACTGTTTCTGATAGCTTAGAAAAAAGGTTAATGTTCTGAAATAATGATATACTGGATGAAAAATAAGGGTAGAAGTTTAGTGTTAAATTAACGTCACCATGCACAACGAAGAATAAGCTTTGCACTAAAGAAGCTTGCAGCAGTTTAGATAGATTCAGTGTTTTGCCTCGCATTTCGGCCGAGGGGCTAAGTCCCCCGGCACAAGTTGTCATAGAGTCAACCTGGCATTTTAACCTCCTTTATAACACCGGGCCCAAATGATTAAAGAAATAAAACTGATTTCAAATTTGGTGAACATCTAAATTTTTATCACTGGTGTAAGCTCTGAAAGCTCGGTCAAAATTGAATAAAAAGGCAGTAGGTTTGTCCCCTTTTAGGACTAGCTGATGTTTCAGTTAGCAGAGAATGTGCAATGTGTACAGAGTTTAGCGTTAGTTGGGAATATCTTGTTAGCACTTTGCCAACAAGACGCGCGGCTTGCATACACACCAGGCGTTATGGAGGTTATTCAAGCTTTACGCACTTCCTTGTAGCCAGCAATGCACAAGGCTTAACAAGTTATTGTAAATATGTTAACTTTCTTCTGCCAAAATACATTAATTATTAAAAGAAAAATTGTTAAAAGTTGAGTCGTCAAGTTGAAATGGAGTGCTATTTTGACTGTAATGGGTATGTAGCTAATAAATGTTTTTTTCGCTGATTTATGGCAGCTATACGGTTGGCGACAGTGCTGTTTGAGGTTAAGGTACCTATGTAAGTACATATAATATGGAAGGGAAGCGCGACTAAGCGACTATGCAATGCCTCTTACATTGTAATCCCTTGCATTACCATCACTTAGGGAAACGTGCCGATAGAATTAATCCCGCTAACACTTGCTAAGTATTATGTGCAGTAAGGGAGGTACATAAGTAAACACCCCCTTTCACCATCTCGCTTCATACTAACTAGCCTTTCAACATTTTCTCTCTTCTCAAGTGATTTGGTAGTTTACAAATAATCACCATCTTCATCTTCTTCTTCTTTTTCACGAATTTCCACATTTCTGCGTATGATGAACTGGAGCACAATCCTATGATGTTACATAACACTGTATTTTACCTGACTAAACACGTACAACAGTGACTTAAAGGCAATGTTCGGGAAGAACAAACCTGTATTAGCAACTAAACTCAGATTTACAATAAACAGTGCACAATTTGGACATAAATGTGATACTTGCTGCTATAGATGATTGTGTGGAGCACATTTTGGGTAACTAGTATCTGTTATTTGTATTCCCCAGTAAACAATACCATAAGACGAGTCACCTAACCCCTAGATTGTCGAGCGCAGCGAAAGTCGGACATCTATCTGCACTATTTCACAAATAAAATATCAATTTAAATACTATCTCTAAAGATTTGACCAGGAAACGTTAAATTCTATAAACACTAACCTAAAATACACTCATTTTGATTAATGCAGTTAGTTACTCAGCACTACCAACGTAGGAAAACGAAACCCTTGTCTTGTAGTAACACAAAACCAGTGGATAATCTGAAATAAATGTCACTTTACTTTTAAGTTTCAGAAATAACCTTTCCTCTGGAAAAGCACGTTAATTATTGCTATTTTGTGTGTAATATGGTAAATTGTTTTTCAATGATTTATGGGATACAGTTGTCGACTCTGAGTAAACAAAAGAATAACCTGTTGATACAACAATGACTTTTTCTCCGAGATTTACACAAAATGTCAGTGTAACATGCTGATAATTCATATTTAACAAGCTTTTTCGCTTTGTTGTTCTTAACTCGAGATTGTATTTTTTGCAAAGGGCCCTGTGCTGGGGTCCTGGCACAAAAAGGGCCCTAAAGTTAACCTAATTAAGGAAATCTAGATGTTACTCAAACAAGCACCACATTAATACACGAAGGGAATGCCCATAAGGGTTGTTTTACCTCTGCAAATGTTTATCTTCGTCAGTTCGTTATCTGGATAAAGTGAATTAAAACGGCGCGCCACTAATTTGAGTTTATTGGGGTTGTACAAAGTCTATAGAACCGCTGTGCTTCCTCCCGTCTCTGCTCGCAATATTCCGCTACAAAAACATTTGTCAGTAATTGGTGACCTGACCTGGGCGAGCGAGCGCTCGTCCCTACACAGGGAGGGGCGGGGGCGGGGGAGGGGTGAAGCATTATTATATCTACTACCAGCACAGCTTCAAATGTGTTCGATTCTTCTAAACTGAAGGCCGTCTTTCCTATTCTACAAATGAACCCTACCATCGTAGCACGCATCACGGCGTTTTAGGATAATTTGACCAAAACTTGTCAAAAATTATAATTTTAAAATAATAAATAATGAGTTCTAAACTTTATAAGAAAATGTATTGTCTTTCCTTTGTCTTCCTGTTTTGCGCTAGGTATATATGAAATGTAGAACATCTAAGTGTTTTTTCAAGCAGAAAGTTTTATGCTGACCGTTTTATTATGAAACATTACATTCACAGCGTTTTCTCTACTTGTTTTTCTTTTACGTAACACATTCACATATCCTTCTCTACTCGTTCTTCAACATACAATTTTCTATATGTCCGAAATACAAATACAACATCACATTGACATGGGTTTCTCTACTCACTTTTTACGTGTCACCTTTCACATGTTTTTCTCTAGTTTTTTTTCTGCAAACAATTCATGCAATTTTCTATACGATTGAAATAGAAATGCAACGTAATAAATTCATACAGTTTTCTCTACTCAGTTTTCTTGTGGTGTTCGTGGCTGTTAACACTGCTTTTGTATAGTCTGTTCTGGAAAATTTTATTTATCTGTCTTCTCTGCCATTATAAGAGATTTAATTAACTTAAAAAATTATTCTTTTATAGTGCCAGTGTGTTGTATCTATGTATAAGGGATTTATAAATACTTTTTAACTTTAAGTAATTTATAAAATGAGATTTTAAAACCTTTATATCTCATGTTAAGAAAGAACTGCTTTTTCCAGTAGTGAAAAGTTTTGCAAAATCGGCGCAGTGGTTTCTGAGGTTAACTTACATATATATTTTCTCCGATTATAGATTCTGAGGAAGCAACGTATATTCTCATTGGATAAGATTAGATGCTGAGAAACGGACGAGAATAGAGAAGATGATTCAAATTATGACCAACTGTTAACGTTTATACGTGCAACAGAGATGGGAATACAGAAGACTTTAAGTGATAGTTAAATGTTTTAAAGCTAGTCGCTGTATGATGGCTTTGAAATTATGCTTACTTTGCATAGCTAAGAGATCAAAAATGAAAAACGACTTCCTATTTGAGAAAAAGTTTTAAGTATTGCAAAATTCAGACAAATAAGAGGGAATATCTCCGAAATGGTTCAGTCTAAAAACACTCATCCAGGATGAAAACTTCTGAGGAAATACATGGAAAGTTCAGGATATACATTTATCATAAAAATATCTGTATTTTTTTTCCTTGGTCATGCAAAGAGAATAAAATTTCAAAGCAATCATACAGCAACCAGGTCTTAAAACATTTGAGTGTCACTTAAAGTGTACTATTGTGGCTATAGTATGAGAATAATTTGCGCGAGTGGTAAGGGTAAGGGAAGATGTTTCAGTGGCGGGAGCACGTTCCCCGCCGTGCGCGTCGCTATGGCAACGCCACCATGTTGTTGCCCCAACAAAAAGAGCACTAGACATTCTGGTCTAACCTGCTCAGCTTCCTCAATGAAGGTGCGGATGTGGTTATAATGCCTCCTTCCCCCCTCTCAGCCTGCACCTGTTTTCAGTAGCCTGAGGAGGTAAGACACCGACACAAAAAAGAACACATCCGGCAGGCCCTAGTAAAAAAAAACATTCCCTTTCAAGGAGCCCCAGTTCGTGTGAACCGACTCGACTCGACTCTCTGACTCACAGTTTATATCCTACAGTGCAACTGACTTTAACACACACACACGGTGTTTCCGCACACTTTCTTCCAGCTGACATTTGGTAAATCTAACACAACGTACATGTAACCAACCCGCCACTGCAACTCAATGCACGGCTGAGCAAAGCCAGCGTATAGTGGAAGGAGGTAAACGCAGCCTCCCCTCTTTCGCAAGCGATGGGCAACTCTGGTATACTCATTATATTGACACAACCTGCACGAGCACTACAGGCACGCGGCCGTTGTTTATATCTGGAAGGAGGGTAAGTCGCCGTCAAAACACTGTGCTATAACTACGAGAGATTTAATTTAGCAGGGAAGTAACATTCTTGGCTCCTTAATAATGCAGTGGTTTGTTTATGTTGGAGGGCTTCCCTCCGAGCAACTGACCACAGAAATGTGTTATATGATACTACCTACTGCGGCGGAACAAGGGCGAACTAACCCTCTTGCACGTATTCGCAATAAGGCACAAACTCATCAAAATCTGGTAGCGTACCCGCCCAGACGCCGCCATGCAGGTCCCTGGGTGGTAGGCGAGCGCTCTAACCGCTCAGCCACGGCGAATTGTATGTGAATAGTACATTATCTTAATATACAGACTTTTATTTCGGTTTCAACGTTGTTATAAGTTGGAAATAAATAAAAAGACGTAATAATTTAAACACAAAAGAAGCCTTACTCGTTATATACAGCTATGTTCACTTGTTTTTTCAACAGAACGCTTGAATCCAAGAAAAGGAAGTACCAACACAGAAAACAAAAGCAGCTAAACCCAACAAAAGCATGCTAAGTCGGTACAAACGGCATCTAGTGCCAGTCTAAGATAGGTTTGGTTTTTGAGCATGCATGTGGAGTGAGTGAAGGAATGAATGAAGTGGGACTGGAGGTGAGGTCGGACTTTGCCCCAGGGCTTCCAGTCGGCCAGCCCAGGTTCACGGCTAGTCAACAACAACAACAACACCGCTAATTTAATGGCGCTGTACTTCCATTTGGAAAACACGACACTCCTTTGTCTTCAGTGTCGTCACGAACAAATGAGCACCCATCTTCCACTTCATTTGGACACCTTACACATAATGCAGTTAGAAGAATATGATTTATAAGCATAGTTGGTACAAGAGTGAATAGAGAAAGCCATATGAATGCAAGTATATATATGAAAATTAGCAACAAGTTAATTTGTCAAAAATATTTATTTCTATTAACATGAAGTACATAAAATATACCTAAGAGTTTGTAAGAATGGTTAGTACAAGAGTAGAGAAAGTCATGTGAGTGTAACACACCAGATTTTTAGTGAGAGAATTTTTGGTGGAATGCAGCCTAGCTCATATGAGTGAACACGAACAGTTGATGGGTTGGTTCATGATTGTCGTGTGACAAAGTTGCCGAGAATCCTTACAGTTACCTACACAGGCAACCTGTTCATTGTACCAACTTGGCTCACAAACATGTTGGTAAGCATGAAGGAATCCCAAGCAGCGCAGCAGAAACTGTTATGAATAGGGCTCAGAGCTTGCCTATTTACCTATTGTATACATATGTTCCGCGCTTACTGCATATGTTGGTACTACCGTCTGTTCTATTTCCACAAGCCAACACCTGTCTTTAGTATCCAGAAAAACAAAAAGTAATTTAAGAATTCTCTAACTTGCTAGAATTAGTATGTCCATACCAAAAGCATGCGCTGCTAAGGTCTATTTTCCCTTGAAGAGCAGGCTAGATTTGCATGGCTTCCAAATGGTCCACAAGCACGGCAATTTAGACCTTGTTGCTTTCAGAGTATTAACACATAATTAGTCATGTTTGTCTTCATTAATGTGACATAGATATGAATATCTTACATATTTAAACGAGCAACTCTTGTGTGTATATATATTCCGCGCAACTTGGAAACGGCTCTAACGATTTCGATCAAATGTTGTATTCAGATAGGGTTTTGCTTTTTAAGTTCGACTATATAGGTGTAATTCCCGAAAAAACGCGATTTTACATAAAAAAATAACATTTTTTATTCTCACTTCTATAGTGCAATTCTTGTGTATATATATTCCCGGTATTTCAGAAACGACCTTAAGATTTGGTTAAATATTTTTATACATGCATATTACATTCACAGTGTTTTCTCTACTCACTTTTAGGTAACACATTCACATCCCTTTCTCTACTCAGTCTTCTATAAACAATTTTCCATAAAAAACATGATTTTGCACCAAAAACATTTTATCCCCACTTTTAAAATAAGTCAAACCATGTTCTGTATGTTTGAAACAGAAGTGCTATTACATTCACACTGTTTTCTCCTCTCACTATTAGGTGATACATTCACATTTCTTTCTCTACTCACTCTTCTACAAATAAGTCATGCAATTTTCTGTATGTTTGAAATAGAGATGCTGCATATTACATTCACAGTGGTTTCTCCTCTCACTATTAGGTGATACATTCACATCTCTTTCTCTACTCACTCTTCCACAAATAAGTCATGCAATTTTCTGTATGTTTGAAATAGAGATGCTGCATATTACATTCACAGTGGTTTCTCCTCTCACTATTAGGTGATACATTCACATCTCTTTCTCTACTCACTCTTCCACAAATAAGTCATGCAATTTTCTGTATGTTTGAAATAGAGATGCTGCATATTACATCCACAGTGGTTTCTCCTCTCACTATTAGGTGATACATTCACATCTCTTTCTCTACTCACTCTTCTACAAATAAGTCATGCAATTTTCTGTATGTTTGAAATAGAAATGCTACATATTACACTCACACTGTTTTCTCCTCTCACTATTAGGTGATACATTCACATCTCTTTCTCTACTCACTCTTCTACAAATAAGTCATGCAATTTTCTGTATGTTTGAAATAGAAATGCTACACATTATATTCATACCGCTTTCTCTACTTGCTTTTGGGTAACACACCCATAACTGTTTCTCTACTTACTCTTCTAGAAATAAGTCATACAATTATGAAATATTGTTATGTATTTCTATATCTCTTGTATCTCGGACATTACTCTTAACAATTACGACAAGTAGTCTTATTTAGTTAACGTTTTGACTTTCAGTTTATCTAAATAAGTATCTTTTCCGACAAAAAACAAGATTTCACAAAAACAGAGGCGAAAAACGCCGAGCGAAGCCCGGTCGCCCAGGTACTAAGGTTAAATAAACTCATGTATTCATATACATTTCCTGGAAAGGCGTGTTGAACGCAAAAGGAGGATATTTTGCGCTGGTGGCAAAAAATGCGGCAGACAGATACACAGAAAACTTGGATCGATGTATTTACTTTGAGATAAAATGCGAGTCAAGATGGTAGCGAGACAAAAGCTTCTTGTGGGATTAGTCGCCTTGAGGAATAGTTAATTGCCCCCTCTCATTTTAACAAAGAACCCCAATGTTACACGACTATGATCGCTTTCCGAAACACTTACAGCGAGTCGAGACAAATGTGCTTTTAATTCACACAAACACGCTTGCTAATAAATGTACAAGTAAGAAGTATACACGAGAGAAGCAAGGCATGCAGAACTGAGGCACAATTAAATGTAAGACGTAAGAAAATAACAAAGATATGAACCAGAGTCCACAGATGTAACGTTCCCTCGAATATAGCAAGTATATTGCAATGTGAGGATGTTATATCTTTCGTATCTCTCTTTAGAAAGTTGACTGCTTTCATTCTGAGTACCATAAACAAAGATCCTTACCTTATTCACACGTCAATATCCGGTAGAGATAAAAGGAATATGCACTTACCTGAAACAGATAAAAAAACATGAGTATTATTTATATGGAAAGAAAACTTGAGACATGAAGAATGCACTAAGAAATCGCAAGCTTCTATCTCAAATAGTTTATACCTATGTTTCATTCCTATATACATGACACACACATTTTTTTTTTTTTTTTTTTTTTTTTGGTGTAAACTGAACCATTTCAGAGATATTCCTTGTTGTTTGTGAGGGTTTTACAATACTTAAACCTTTCTCAAATGGAAGGTCGTTATTCACTTTTTTATCTTTATAAACATAAAGAACATATAGGAATAAGAATTTATAAGAGTAACCTAGTGCAAGGGTAGAGAAAGTCATGTGACTGCAACACATCAGATTTTCTCTTTACTACAGAAAGCTTTAGAGAAAGTAGAAATGTGATTTTATTTATTGTTGGAAGAAAGGGAAGTATTTTTAAGTTTTCCTTGACGCGACATTTTCACCAAATGTGAGAGTTTGTGCATAAAGCCATTTCCTTTGAGTGAAAGCGCTCGCTCGCTGGTGTTTTCCCTGAGGAACAGGAGATTCCTGCAAGTAAACAAGGAATCCCTCATTACCCGGCCTTCTTCTTCTTCTCTACTGTTTCACGTATCCAATATTCCTCCTCTTGTGCTGCTTTTTCACTGATCACTCCTTCCTTTGTTCAACCTTTCCATTTCTTTGCTTCAAGTTTCAGTTGCTAAAGTCCCATCCACATCAAAAGTGACGTTAGTCCTGTTTATTCTGGATGACTTCCGTAACTCCTAAACCGTTAGAGATAGACCAAATCTTACTGTACTACAAATGTTCATCTCGCTAAAACACACAATTTATGTCAAAAAATTTTTTTCGTAGAGTGAACCGTTTCGGAGATATTCCTTGTTATTTGGAATACGTAAACTTTTGTCAAATGGAACATCGTTGTTCATTTTCTTACATATTAGCCGTGCAAAGAGAGCAGAATTTCAAAGCTTTGAAAGATTTGACTATCGCTCAAGTCCCATATTCTCCTTGTACCTAGAGAAGATAGAGGAACAAGACTTTGTAAGAATGGTTAGTACAAGAGTAGAGAAAGTCATGTGAGTGCAAGACACTAAACATGGGATATCTGTAGTGAATCTGATTTGAGAGTTTAAACGGCGGCGGAGGCGCCCCATTATTTCATTCTCATTAGTCCGCGTGTTTCTCCTTTTTAGAACTAATTGAGGGATGCGCCACGGCACGTAACCCCCCCCCCCCCCTATACTGCTTCACTGTTCATTTCTTTCCTAAGTCCCTCATTACTTAATGAATCTCACTGTTGAGTGCACTCAAAGATAATCACGTATGTATATATGTATGCTTAAAACTATCACACAAACAGAGCTCATAGTTTCACAGTTTGGTTAAATAACTTATCAACATACAGATATTAGAAGCACTCCACAAATTGGCTATTGCGATTGCAGGAATGCTCAAGTTACGGTACGCAACCCGACATACACGTGATGCACGGTTCCGGAAGCCGCAGTGGCGGAGTAAGAGCTTCTCTGACGCACGTTTGATTTTATACCTAACTATATATACATATGCCTAATACATATATACACGCTGAGAAGGCTTTAACATTAATTTTTACTTTCTCTACTGGTAAGTAGGGGAAGGATTGTATTCCACGCAAAAATTCGATGTCGAGATCTCACCGGAAATACATGTTTTGAGACCCCCTGAATCCAAAAAAAAAGCATTTTTAGAAAAAGGTCCGTGTGTGTGTCAGTCTGTCAGTCTGTGGACAGCATAACTCAAAAACGAAAAGTCGGTTAAAAACCAAAGTTGGTATTTAAGTTTAATGTCTTTCAAGGATGCAACACGAGAAGTTTGAAGAAAATAGCCCCACCCTAAACTACCCTTTACATGGAAAGTGTTTCGAAAATTGATTTTCTCCAAAATGGCTCTAATGATTTTGGTTAAAATGCCATATGTTTCAGATATTTTTATGAAAAATTAAGTGTATATTTTGAATTTTCTGGCTATAGCCTATGTAGTCCTGTTTATTCTTGATGAGTTTTGAATAACTGGTAAATCCTAAGAGATAGACGAAATCTTGCTGTGGAAAAAATATAGATCTTGCTAAAATACACAATTTATGTCCAAGGAAATTTTTTGTAGAGTAGAACATTCCGAAGGTATTCGTTATTAGTTGTGAGAGTTTCAGAAAACTTGCACTCCCCTTGTACGTACAAGAAAAATAATAATACGAGATATAAGAGAGTACGGGGATAAGTTGGCAGAGAAAGTCACGTGAGTGCAACATAAATAGGTAAACAGTTGGATTCATGTACGTATTTCGAATAGAAGGAGTTGGTGCAGATCGGCTTGGCGAGGTTTTTGACCCCGTGAACTAGTGTTTCCAGACCGGTTTCCGATGACTTGGTCGCTTCACTTAGCTTCTACTTGCTTGTCGAGGAACACTCCACTGCAAATATCACTCAAACAAAGTACACATTTTTAGGTCCTTTGAATCTAACGTGTTTTTAGAAAAGGCTCCAAGTACCTTAACATGAAATATTCTACCAAAACTTTGGTAACGATTTTTATTAAAATACCGCGTGTTTTCTAGAAACTTTAGACCAATGAAACATAATTTTATCCTTTAAGGGAAGGAATGAAAAATGCTTTGTTAAATTGGAGGAAAAAAAAAAATACTTTTTCTGTTTATTTGCACAGTTTTATTGCATCATATCTTATTATCAACTAAGCATTCCATTAACGGTACTCCGCTATTGGAAACATGTATCTTGTAATGATACCCTGTCAATCTACTTTTTGTTGAGGTGTGGAGCAGCTTATACCGGTAGAGGGGAAGGGGGGCTGTATTTCTCATTACCAACATAATTAACCATGTAGGTATTTGAAACGAGTTGTAAGGAATGTAAGGTTTTGTGGCGCAGAGAACTTGAATGTACGTATGAAATGAAATCGTGAAAGTTTGCACCGCGAATTATTGTTACACTCAAAGTTGGTAACAAAGCCTGGCTGATTGGAGTGACGAGGTTATTTATAAGGACGTCGTTTCCTGATGGTGTTAACTCCTCCACAACACCTACACACAACACCAACACGCAAATCTCCTTCACCACCAAGCTTCTTCAGTAACGCACAGCAACGCTGCCTGGAGGCAGTTTACCAAAACTTTACATCTACAAATTAATATATCCCATTCACGTTACCTTCTCTCATTTATCCTTATATTAACGGAAATACCCGGCGTTGCCCAATGTTGTTCTACAAACATTTATCTGTATTAATATCAAGTAGATAAAAGAATAACCGTTGAGTGAGTAGAGAAAGTAATGTGACTTTTTAGGCATCCTTAACCTTTCCAGGTAAGTTCTCAACATGAAATAGATGTTTATTTGGGAAGAAGCGTTAACGCAAATCCTAGGACATACAGAATCCTCGAGAGCGCTCGCAATGTCCAGGGAAATTTATGAAACGCGCTCTCTACACTTGAAGTGCTCCCGTTTTCACCTTTTTATTTGTGGGTGTTTTCCAACGGTGGAGAATTTATCTAAATGTGTCCATCGGAGCGTCTCTGAGCAACACGTGTCCACATGGGCACTTTCATACAGAAAAACGCGATCCGTTGTACAAAGTCTTGTATTTTAATAAGCACTTACACGGCCCTCTCTACTCAGTCTTCTTACAAACACTATCCACTCCCCTTTGTGAATAGGAGAATACAATAGGCTTAAGTGATAGTCAAATGTTTTTACAGTAGTCGCTATGAGACGGCTTTGAAATTTCGATCTTTTAGATGGATTAAGAGGGGAAGAAGTATAAATATTGGAAAATTCAAACAACAAAGAATATCTCGAAAATGTTTAACTCCGCGCAAAAAGGATGTATATGAATAATAATAATAATAATAATAATAATAATAATAATAATAATAATAATAATAATAATAATAATAATAATAATAATAATAATAATAATAATAATAATAATAATAATAATAATAATAATAATAATAATAATAATAATAATAATAATAATAATAATAATAATAATAAAACCTCAGGCCCTGCAAGTGGCGCGGCGCAGTGTCAGAAGTGATTTGTACCGTAAATCCTTTCAGAACGTATTACTGCCGCAACAAAGACATAAAGAAACGGCAGCATCGCTGTAATTGCACTAAACATTTATTGCCGTATTTATCGATGACAAGTGTTCAAGCTTTCAGCATTAAGGCAAAGAAGCTGGCGAGATTTATCCGTGTTGATTTTATTGTTAGGCCTAGGACATTATACTTGTTTTTATAACTCAGCGTTATGGATACGTCTAATGCGGATTTCTCCTCCCCCCCCCTCTCTCTCTCTCTCCCTTTCCTGGCTATGTGGTTTCGTTATCTGTCGATAGATGACTGGGCACTCAGATTGCCAGTTGTACTTGTTATCTCCTAAAACATTAAACCATCCTGCAAGCGACCGACGTGTTTACGTCCAGAAGCCGGTTCATATCCCTAACCAACCTCAACGCATTGCTGTCGAGTTACTTCACGTCTACTCGGAATATTCTACGCAGCCAATTTGAAAGAAAATTATTTCTTCGAAATCGCCTGATCAAAGAAGAAAATATAATACTTTTTTTTGTAGTGCTTCTAAGAAACACATAGGTTGCCTTGCACCCTGTATATGTATATATAAAACAATGTTGTAGTGTGGAAGGATCGAGAGGTTTGCTGTGTAAGTGGAAGAGAAAAGAGAACCACGGAATCTGTGTATCGCATCAACAAAGCCATTTTGTTGCAAGCTGAGCAGGCAAAACGCTTTCGCTGATCTGGTACATACAGAGGAGGTAGGTTGCCCTTACGTACAGGAGCAAAGGCTTCTTGTAATGGGATTACATGATCTGGTTTTTGTCTGCCTGCCTGCCTGCCGGGTGGGTAGTAAATCCATCCATCTCAAACCAGCGCTCGCCCGCGACCGACTGAGCACACGGGTCTTGTGTTTCAAGGATCCTGTGTCAATAGCTGCATATTACCTATACGTCACTGTCAATGACCCCATACATCGATCGGTTCATCTTCAATTCTTTTTTACTTTCCCCACTACGTATAGTAAGTAGAGCAAGTATAAAAGCACACACTTATAGAAAAACGCCCTGTGTTATAAGAGAGAATAGAGAAGAAACTAAAGAATGGCTAGAGAGGATCGAGTAAGCTTCCAGACGTAAATATGCTTTAGTGAGCTAGCAACTGCCATTTGTGGATTGGGAATAATGCAAAACACAATCAATGTATCCACGCCGATGCGTAGCTGTTAATGTATAAGCAAGCTGGGTATTAGGTTAACTTGTAGCATATGCAAGTTTAAAATCTACTAATCTCTGCAGAAACAAATTGGAAAGTGTTACCTTTATCATCACTGTCGCCCGAGACTCAGAACTTCAGTATTCTGTAGTTAGTTACTTCTGAAACACACAGACTTTACCTGTACAGCTTAAAACTGGTGGCAAACAGCACTTCAATACACGAAGGAAGCCGATCGTCTACTGTCTACTGTTCTACGATTGGCTGTAATGGTTTTCTTTGGCGATACAGACACCATACGTTGCGTTCCTTCACTGGCTTTATGCACATGTATTTCGTATCGCAGTAATAATACTCAATTTGCATATTAGTGTATTCCATTCATCATTACTATCACATTTTCAAACAGTTCATGCAAATAATTCTTGTAGCTATGTTAAATGTAATGCTTTTTAGTATGTTAAGGAACTATTTTCATTCGCGCCTGCTGACATGGGAGTTGTGCAGTTCTGAGAAGGTCGGTAAAATGCCAGCTGAAACTGTATATACGGAACCAAGTGTAGTGATACCGTTAGGGACCCTCATACCCTCTCCTCTCCTCTCTAAGAGTGGAACCAAGTGGAATACGTGCGTGCACAAGCCTCTCCCTTGTATTCAGCACTGAGAATAATTTTCACGGCAAGAAGATGAACTGTTTACTGCGGCATATGATGGAAAACAAAAGAATTTCGTCTCTGGGTTAATGAGTGCGTCCCGTCTCTAGAATTGATGACAGAGCTCGACAAAGAAATATTACAGCACGTAGTGCCGGTCTTGTGCAGTTTCCTTAATGAAGCTCATCATCTCACTCATTTTAATCATTAACATTGTCTTTATGCACGCGCGCGCACACACACAAATTAGAGTTTCCTATTTAATATATATAATGTAGGTGTCGTTAAAACACAATTTATGTAGAATACACTTTTCTGTAGAAACCATCTCCGAGATATTCTTCAATTTTGCAATACTTTCTACTTTCTCTACCAAGCACCTACCAAGTACTGGAATCAACCGAAAAATTCAATACCGAGATTTCAGTGGAAAGGCCCGTTTTGATGTCCATCGAATAAAACAACATTCTGTGTAGGTGTGTCTATTCTATAACGCAAACTCCACTATATACCAAACTTAGTTTTAGTTAAGTTGCAACATTTTCAAGCGTAAAACATATTGATTTTGAAGAAAATCTTTCAACCCCAGACTGCCCTTTACGTGGAACAATTTTCCAAAAATTGTATTTTCCCAAAAATGCTTCTAATGATTTTGACTAAAGTACCGTATATTTAATATATTTTCATAATAAATTAAACGTACATCTTAAATTTTCTTCGAATAGCCTTTCAATTCCCTTTTTTTTTTCAGAATGACTTGTGCATTACTAGTAAACCATAGAAAGAGTTATTAGACAATAAAAAACGTACAACGCTTTAAACTGCACAGCTTATGTAAAATAAATTGTTGTATAGAATTCGCCATTTCCGAGATATTCTTTCCTACTGAACACGATTTTCCAATACAGTTCTTGCTTTCTCAACCACGCACTAAGCAAGTAGAGAGAACTTACTGGAATCTAACCAAAAATTCGATATCGAGATTTTTTTGAAATACACGTTTTGAGGCCCATGGAATAAAGCAAGTGTTTTTGCAAAATATTTCGAGTATGTGTGTCTGAATAACAAAATTAAAAAAAGAACAGGGTATTAAATACCAAACTTTGTACTTAGGAATAATATGTTCCAAGGATGCGACACGAAATTGAGAGTTTTACAGTCGTGAATATTGTAAAAAGAGTGAACTATGGGTAGTGTGCTGAGAGTTAGTCAAGCTTCACTCAAGTGGAAGATACGCTACAGTGAGTGTCTCATTTCACTTGCACCAACCCAATTAAAACAAGTCTTTATCTCTGTAGACAAGATTTATTTCAACTCCCAACTTAATCCTACTTCCAACTCTGTTCACGCACATAATTACCTAGATATTGTATTGCTACTGTATATTGGCATTTCACCAGAAATACACGTTTCGAGGGTTCTACTCCTGGTCTAGGAGTAACATGCTATCCCGAAGCCGCGAGTTCAAACCCGGCGGAGGGCAATGAACATGGAACTTTGGGAACAATGGAATATTGCCCATACTTTCTAGAAATAGTAGAGAAAATAAATATTGGAGGTCCAGTAAGCGGGTAAAGGACCTTCAAGGCTAGGCTCTCTCACGAAGCTCGACGTCAGTGTCAACAATCGAGGCGGCAGAAACAAATGGGTGTCGAGAACGTTCACGAAACTTCTAGCTGAATCATTTCCAGTGCGTGTGTATGTGTGAAACTTGAAAAAAGTCAGAGTGACGTCATTCCCGATATTTCGGCTTCAAATTGCTACTGCTTCAATCTTTTCCTAGGTCTTCCCAAGTTTCTTCTGCCACGTGGTAAATAGTTGTATGGTGCTTTTGGTATCGTGTTTTCAGTCATTTTAATTAAGTGTTGTTTATAATTTGTTCTATATTTCACTATTGTTGTATTTACTTCCTCTATGTTTAACTGTTGCTTTATATTTTTTGTCTGTTATTGGTCTGAGGAATTTCATTTCTGCAGCTTGTATTCTGAGTGTTGTGACGTCATTGTAGGAACTCCATCCTTATTATGGTCTTTTCTGGCTTTATTTTTAAACTAATAAACTAATTTATATCTATTTGCATTGTATGATATTTCGCAGCTTAGAAAGTTAAATTTTGCCGCTTGTTCTATTGGTTTGTTTCTAAATATTATCTTTCACCGAAGCGATGAACTAACATGAAGGAGATATAGGAATAAGAGTTTGTATAAATGGTTAGTACAAGAGTAGAGAAAGTCATGTGAGTGCAACACATCAGATTTTTTCGTGTGATGAGATGCAATATTTGTGACTTGTATTATTATTTGTTTGAATGTATGGGCAGCTTGTGTGGAGCGAGAAGGACAGAAACAGGGTTGGACGAAAGTGAGGGAGTGAGACAGAGCAATAAATGAAACCATTCTCAGAATAACTGCATTCAAAATGAGTAGTGATGAGATACGAGTGCTATTTCCAACAGAATTCAATGAATCCGATATTACGGTAAAGAGCCTAATTACACAGAAATATTTTGTCGAAACGAAATTAAGCAAGGGCAAAAACCACAACCGGTGGGGATCGATTGCATTACACAAACATCAATAGCTTTCACAATTAAAATTCAATTAAGCCATTCTGTTTTTAGTCGGGTACGTAATTTAGTGCGCGTATTTAGCGTCGATCGAATTCCACTTGCTATCAAGTGAGCTTATGGGCTTAGTCAGATTTAAAATCTGTACGACCCCTTGGGTCCTCAAACTGGGGCACGCGAGTCACCCACGGCGCACGATTATCGGCCTGCATAAATTTCATCTAACGTCCTACACTATTCCCTTCAACAATTCACAGATTTCACCAGGAATGCATCTTTTGAGACCCCCTGAATCAACAAAGCGTGCCTCTTACCGTCTTGTAAGGAGTGAGATATAACTATTGACCGATGAACTGCGGCTAGAGGCGAGGCACTGTAAGGTGGATACGCCTGGCCTCTAAGAAAAGTCAGCTTGTAGCTAACCATTTCTGAGATATTCTTTATAGACACAAGCCGATAAGGATAGTGAAATATTTAACAGTTGCACGATACCTATATGCTGGTCTTAAAATTACAGTCTTTCAATGCGATCACAAGAAATTACTGAAAATCGACAGATTGAATAAGAAAAGTATTGAACAAGGAATATCTAGGAAATGGCTTGTACCAAAAAATATTGTATGAAATAAATATACTTTAAGGAAATGTACATTTTTGCACACTACGATATCGTCTATCGCTATACTGCACTTACGGTATGCTTACAACGGAGTATGTGTACGAAGGTTAAGAATAGAAGGTAAGTTTTGCAGGAGTAAAGAGTAGAGAAGGTAATGTGAACACAACATCTACTCCGCCTCTATTTTTGCTGTGTTTTCGAGCATAATGGTAAGGATTTATGTGCCCAGCGAAGCCGGCCGGCGTAACATTGCGTGCTCAATGAAAAACTGAATATATCTCTGTCATATAATGTTTCCTATAACAAGGTTGCTTGTTTCAGACACATTGTTACATTCATCTGAATTAAATCCTCTCTGCAGTTCCGTCCACTTTCATCTAATAGACAAAGTAAACAACAAATACCCACAGGGGTGCTAAAATACTCGTATCTCTATCGTTGAAGGCGAAGAGTTGAGATGGCCGAAAGTTCGAACAAAGTTCTCGGCTAGTATCCGAGAAGCTCTAATAAATAATCATCTGCGTGAAAGCTTCCAATCTTATACGTCAGATATTTATTGCACTATATAATTCTAGAGATTTCTCCCTTCTATTATTCCCCTTTTCTTTCCTGTGATATCCATTTCTGTCCTGTTTTAGGCTTTTGCTCTCTCATTGCACTAGCTATTTTGAGTTGTGCTTTGTTTGTACTTTATATCATTAATATAGATATTGTTTATATAAGTATTTTAGGCTGCTAACTCGATCACCATAATTAAATTGTATTTCATGCATTCATTCACACAATCTCTGCTGTGGAACTGTGGCATATGAAACCAGCTCTCTGATTCGCTAATTTCCCATGAAAACGATAATAATTAAAACACAACATGCGTTTTGGACCAATGCAAGAAGTCAAATAAACCCGATTTAAGAACAAAGGAGTGCCTGCTCATTTATTAATGAAAATAATTGTGAAACAAGCACAATAATGTTGTTGGTGGATCTCTGTTTGGTATTTTTGGGGTAGTTACACCAGTTAAATGACAATAACGAGCGCTTGCACATCATCAAATTCAAAGTCGTGAAATTTGTTGCGGCCCTTTGACATCACTATGAACTATTACCGCTAATCCAGTCAGTTTATGTATGTCAGCCCGCGCTGCTCTTTTGTTCTGCTATCTGATCCAAGATTAAATACGCTCAAAACAAAACGTGTGCGGTGCCAATGCTTTTTGCAACCCAACTTCAGCATATGTAGTGACGGTTTTTAGAAATTGCCTTCTTACATATTCCAGTGTAGATACAATGAATAACGACCTCCCATTTGCGAAAAATATAAGTATTGCAAAATTCGGACAAATAAAAAGGAATATCTCGGAAAAGGATCACTCCACAAAAAATATGCACTGGATATAAATTGTTTGTTTTAACGAGGTCTACATTTTTTGTATAATAACATTTTCTGTATCTCTCACGGTTTACCAGATATGCAAAGGTCACCCAGAGTGCAGAGGGCTTCTGAGGGAACTTCTTCAAAATTCAAGATATACGTTTAATTTATTTTAAAATATCTTAAACCTATAGTATTTGAATCAAAACTGTGTCATTTTGGAGAAAATACAAAGTTCCATGTAAAGGGTTGTCCGAGATGGACGGATTTTGTTCAAAATCTTTTTGTCGTACCTCTGAAAAATGATAAACAAATACCAAGTTTGGTTTTTAACCGACTTTTCGTTATCCGGAAATGACAACGAATAAAAAAAATGAATAACGATTTCCTGTTTGAGAAAAGTATAATTATTGGAAATTTCAAACCAAAAACAAGCAATACTTCGGAAAAGGTTTATGCCACGCAACATTTTATTTGACAAAACTTAATTTCAGGTAGATTGCACAGAACCTAATGACATTTATTCGGCAAAGGTGCAGTCGCCTTGCACTAATGTCCCTGCGAACACGTGACGAATAGATACGTCGCGAAAGGCATGTCCACATTGTTAGAGGGACATAAAAGAAAAAAAGAAAATAAGTTATACTTTGTAGCTCGTACTCGTCATAGAGATGAAACTAAATAAAAAACAAAGAGAAAAGAAAAGAAAATTGCAAGCATAACGACCCATACATAAGATATAAAAATAGGGCAATATGAATTTATCCGTTTCACTGCGTGTATTCTTTTGTTCCATCCCTCGAGCCTTTTTGTCCATCCGCGATCTGTCTTCCCAGTCCATCATAGAAAATGTGTTTCTCTCTTGCTTTTCCTTTTCTGGTGTTACAGCACGATTAAAAACAAAGAAGAAACAATAGCGTAACTGAAGCACTTTCATTTTCAGTCTGTGTTAAGTTCAAATGCTTAATCTTGGAATGCTCAGTTCTTTACTAAATTTAAAATAATGTACTTAAAGGGTTTAACTTGGAATCTTGAGATTTTGCCTGAGTAAGTAAGCAAGACCTGTTTAGTAAAACGTCAAAGCTCTTGTGTTGCACTCGTATGACTTTCTCCACATTCTTACAAACGCTTGTATCTTAACAAGATATAGGAATAAGAGTTTATAAAAGTGGTTAGTACAAGAGTAGAGAAAGTCATGTGAGTGCAACACATCAGACTTTTTGTATAATAATTATAATAAGACTTGGTCCAACAGTTTACCAGTTATACAAAAGTTTATATTCCCATGTCGCAGTTTTACCTTTCGATAAATAATCGTTTCCTATTAATCGGACACTTCCGCTCCTATTCGGTCATTCTCGTCACACTTAAACATCACAAAAGACGACTAACTTCAACAATTGAAACATTTAGAGTCAACATAACCTATGTATGTAAATGTGTGAGGAATATGAGATACAAGAAGAACAAATACAGTTTGTACATTTACTAAATTGTCAACTCTACATTCTGTTTATCGTATCGATGTACATAAGTGTTGAAGTTCTGAAATTGTGGCAAATGTGCTTGTTTATATTCCTATAGAGATATAAAATTAAACGTGTAATTGAGTAATGAATATATATTTATATTAAGGAGTGCAAAATGACCGAAAAATTAATAAATTCGCGACTTTTAGGGGTTATGCGTACAAATGTTCGCTAAACCTTCATTCATTGGTTGGCAGTGAAATTTTTAGGTTCTGCTATGTTGAACGTCTAGCATATGCGCTACTGCTAAATTTTAGCCAGTATTTGAACAAAAATGGCCCAGAAACAACCAAATTGAGCAAAAGAAGGGTTATGCTACTAATCTGAGGAGATAGATTACTTAGAGACGAAAGAGGGAACGTGTAATCTGATGCGTGAGTGTAGAAAAATTAGTTTTTCTCGACTTTACATTTTTGATACACTATCTGCACATGCGTATTAAATTTCGTGCTATGCTACTAGAATTTTTGCTGCATGTACTCCATTTATATGACCATTAATACTCCATTTATATACTACGAGCATATTTTAGCGTATTTTAGGTTGCATGAATGAGGTAGTGGAAGTTACGACACGGTGTTAATTCGCTACAGCCTACTTGTGCGTGTGAACTATGAGGGTGCGGTTAGCTTGTGGTCTGGAAGACGAGACAGACAGGGTGAATGGCAGTAAGACATATGAGGGGATGACAGTACCTCATTTAAGAGGTTTCCGAGAGCTATAATTCTTTCCTCCCTCTCACTCCTTGGAACACCTCACGCGATTTCCTAATTTTACCCCCACTTTGCATCAAACAGATTACAAGTCCTGAAGCAACCCAAGTGTTTATTGTAGATGGTTTTCACATTATCGGATTAAGTACGCCCGCCCATAAGTGAAAGAATCTTGCAGCAAATGTGAAAATTGCGCCGTATATAATATCTCTAAAGGAGCCATTCTTGTGCGTGTATCTATTTCGCGTATCTTGGAAACAGCTCTAACAGTTTGGATCAAATATTTGTCCGCCACAATTATAAGAGTGTTTTAAATTCCATGTATCGTTCTATAACAATGTATGTAAACAACATTGTAATATGACTCCTTAGTTTGTTTTGTATGTTAATACGGAAGGTATACAATACTTTAGCCATCTGTGTGCTGGGATCAACGACCTGAGCATTCCTCCATATAGTCCTTGGTGCGTATCCTACTGCGTCACTTGTATAGTTTCCAATACAGTAACGTATCAGTACACAGCTAACATGAGCTCCAGCACACTTTGATGTAAATGTGTGAAATTACTTCAACGTCGCACATCGACATCGATGGATTGGTAGAGGTGACCCAATTCCATGGCCAGCACGATCGCCAGATCTGACACCTCTCCACTATTTTCTGTGGAATATGACACTCCTGTGACGTCAGCGGAGGACCTTATGGCTCGAGTCCACGGAGCGATTAAAAATCTTCAAAGACAACCGCACGTATTGGAGCATGTGCGGGAACTCAAGAAATAGACGTAAAGAGGAAAAGGGCTTGTGGAAATGTCGTTTAGTAAAGAATGATCACTATACGTGGTAATCATGTAGCGCCGATTTCAATTAGAGGAGGGTTTTTATATTTCGAAGCAGTAGGCAAGGCAGGAGGCAGGCGCCTTAGTCAGCCCCCCCCCCCCCCGCCCCTGCGAGAAGCTCGTAAATTTAACCCCTAGCCCCTGCGACAAAGCACATCGGCCGCCATGCCGCTCACGTCTACCTCTACAGTGTATTTATTCAACTAGAATTGCCTGCTTGCCTGCCTTTTCTTTCCTCCCTCCTGCAACATACAGACTCACAAAAATTTTGCACGTGGGTGCCATAAAATTTGCTTTAGTAGCTAAGGGGAAAGAAAAGCAACCTGCGGCTAGATCAACACGTCAAATATTCCCTCCCTCACACGTCCCAAACTTATTGGCACTGCACAGTATTGTGTCCCATCGGACATTTTACTCTTCTACTATACGATGCAGTTTTATTTTACACATCTAGGCGTGTTAAAATCAATTAATGCAGACCCATAATGCCAACCTTTATTTACTAATGAAAATGCATTACAAGACCTGTGTGGTTGTTAACAACGTTTTCAAATTTCAACCGCACAGACACAAAGGTAGAAATCCATTTTGAATTCGAAGCTGCGAGGCATTAAATTGTAGCAGCTTGACGCTATTGTGGTTGACCTCAAACTGCATGCCGCAATATATTTCAGGTCCACATCTCCATTACTAAATTACATTATGAGAGCATCTCTTGGAGAGAAATCCCCGCGTTGTTTCAAACTGAGTCATGCATGAGTGTCGTTCACTGGACCGACAAATAGTTCAACAGCTAGCAGTTCAAGCTATCCTCACAACACACATGTCGCCACAATCACATTCACATAACCTTTTCTACTACAATAAATATCAAATTTCCTTCAAAATCTTCGTGTCGCACCATCCAAAGTTATTAAACTTAAATACCAATTTTGTATTTTAGCCTACTATTCGGTTTTCAGTTATTCTCTTCAGAACACACCCATACACAGAATGCCTTTTTTCCGAGTCATGGAACCTCAAAACATGTATGGAAAAGCTATGTATTTCCATCTCTTAGCTGCATTTTACTTACCCAATATACTTCTCTTGATTTGTCTTGTACTCTTATTTCTCTTGCTTTTTATCCTATAGATATACATATGTTATATAATAAATCAAGTAACCTAACCTATTATTGTTTGTTTTATAAATACGAGTTTGTTGCCTTAACACTATAAAATACTCTCATATAAATTACCGCTTTGTGTATACGATAAACTTTCTTCTCACGGGAGAAACACTATCACATGAAGAGGCTCCAAATTCATTTACTCGTATGAATAAAAGCAATGTCGAGTATTGGAACAAAACACGTGATACATTGTGAAGTGATAGTCAGTTGTCCGTCACAGGGTAGTCAACACACACATGAATTTCGCTCAAAACAGCGCTAAATTTAAATACACTATTAGTAAAATCACAGTCTATACTATATACTGGTCCATGACACACGTGTAAACATATTTAAACCGTCACATGACCCTTGCTATTACAGAAGTATACAGTCTAGGTTATTTTTAAGACAATAAACCACAATTTGGATGTTTATTTTGTCTGTTTTGATCCTATTTTCTCACAAGATTCCTTTAACAATGATTTTAAACAGTCTGAGAAATTCATACGCAATTTCTCTTGCAAGAAATTCTAAATCATAACAATGCCTTGATTTTAGAGAGCTCCAATACGATGTTCATTAAGTCGATACAAATTCAGTGAAACAGTGCTCTGAAGCACAAGCAATTATTTCTGTCTGGCTAAACAACGAGTGGTTTTTGTATAATTTTGTAGCATACTTTCGGGGCTATTCAGTTAACACAAACAGATTCCTGAATTACCTACACACCTTTAGTAATGCAATCACACAGATTTGTGTTCTTTTCTGTTAGCTATGTGGGTTGTTACGGGATAAACTTTCTTACCCGCGAGTATGTCACCCCTAGACCACGCAGAACTACTGATACCTTATTTAAACCTTTCTTTCCATGTATTAAGTAATACTTTTTTAAATATCTCCAAAGAAACACAAGGCTACTGGACAAGTACAACCTAAGTCTAAATGTTGTAGTGATAAATCATCAAACCACGGACAACGTCGGGTATTTCAGCTAGTAACAAAGAAACACAAGGCTACTGGACAAGTACAACCTAAGTCTAAATGTTGTAGTGATAAATCATCAAACCACGGACAACGTCGGGTATTTCAGCTAGTAACAAAGAAACACAAGGCTATTGGACAAGTACAACCTAAGTCTAAATGTTGTAGTGATAAATCATCAAACCACGGACAACGTCGGGTATTTCAGCTAGTAACAAAGAAACACAAGGCTATTGGACAAGTACAACCTAAGTCTAAATGTTGTAGTGATAAATCATCAAACCACGGACAACGTCGGGTGTTTCAGCTAGTAACAAAGAAACACAAGGCTATTGGACAAGTACAACCTAAGTCTAAATGTTGTAGTGATAAATCATCAAACCACGGACAACGCCGGGTATTTCAGCTAGTAACAAAGAAACACAAGACTATTGGACAAGTACAACCTAAGTCTAAATGTTGTAGTGATAAATCATCAAACCACGGACAACGTCGGGTATTTCAGCTAGTAACAAAGAAACACAAGACTATTGGACAAGTACAACCTAAGTCTAAATGTTGTAGGGATAAATCATCAAACCACGAACAAGGTCGGGTATTTCAGCTAGTAACAAAGAAACACAAGGATATTGGACAAGTGCAACCTAAGTCTAAATGTTGTAGTGGTAAATCATGTAACCGCAGGCGACACCGGGGTTTTTATAAAGGAAAATTAATAAGTTAATTTTTCATACATTTTGTTCAAATTTGAAAGCTACATTATACAGCAAGATCCAGGTCATGCAGCTCGTGATAGTCGCCTTGTTAATTGACGTGAAGGAATCTCTTTTGAGAGGTCGAGGAGGTCAAAAGCTTACAATTGGTCTAAAGGCAGGGTGGGCACGTACCGCTGGGTCATCAGTTGGAGTCAGTCTGCTCCGAACCTCTTTGATTTTCAACCCAGTGCTTGACCTATTGGAACAACTGATCAAATTAAATTGGAGACCGTCCATCTTCTAAAAACTCTTCCTTTCATCGACGTTTAACATAACATTTGTGTAATGCTGCTGCCGTAAGATATATGTATGTGCAAGTACATCGAAGTCAGCTATACTTATCGATATTTATCGATAGTTATATATCTAGACTTTTATCGATATCTATCGTTCGTTATATAGCGATATTTTGTGTGTATATATAAAATTGTCAACAAAGAACCACTTCACCGAAAAAAAGACTTGTCTTGGAAGATAGTGAATTAGGAGTAAATAGCAAGTTAGGTAGTTAATGCGTATGGCTGCCATGTACATATGGAGTACTTCAGGGCATATAGCCCATGTACTAACACAAATATTTATTACATTGTTAACACAGCAATTAATTAACTTTACTTACCGGCGGCCACTGATATTTTATATTCACGTTTCATTTCGATACATGCGCGTTTCCGTTATTTTGGATATACCATGAAATTACGTGGTTGTAAACTGCTAGCCCTCGGCTAGATTTGACATTGTGCAAGCTTTAAATTAATGTCATTTAATCGAAATGTTTACACAGATTTCCAGACAATCAACATTTCCCAAACATTTTCCAGCTAATGGATATTCGTCTTGCATGTTTGGCTAACGTATCTAACCGACTTTTAATTTCATAAACTGTTTTTAACGATTCTTTCTTTAATAATTCAGAAGAAAGGTTATTTTTAACCTTAAAGAAAATGAGATTTATTCAAAGTTATCAAATGTTGGCAATGCTGAGGATATAGATCGATACGAATATGTTTAAGTTATTTTTTATATAATTTAACATTTTCTGGTGAGACATAATATCTAAATTAATAGTTTATTTATGCAATAGACCATATAAATATAATTCGACGGTTCCGACTCTTGCCCCGGTTGAGTATTTTTAGGTTAGGTGAGACGTCTTATGATGGATTATAAAGCAAGAAACGTTTCAAGAAATAAGAAGGAATTTTACATTTTTCAGTTGAATGCAATAAAATATTACCCGTTAGATTTGTAATTTAATTAATTAAAACACGGTGACAAAGGCGGAGATACATAGGTAAATGTTAAGATGGATCGTTCTATCCTTTCATAGTCTCATTAGTAACCCTTCCTTTCCTTTTCCAATGCCTGGAGGGCCAGTACAGGTTTGACAAGACTGCAAATAAATGAATTCACTTTGTCACATCCAACTTCAAAGTTATTGTAGCGATTCTGCTTCGGTGTTCCCTTTCCTGATTTATTTAAATCAAACGATATTTCTTTCTATCTGATTCTGATAAAAAACGGCTTATTTGAGACACCTGTAACCTCAGTAAACCTGGACATTTTCTTTTGCGTTAGAAGAAATAGGATATAAATGTAAAGTGTTAAAAAACAAAAATCTGACGTGTTACACTCACATAACTTTCTCTACTTTTGTACTAAGTATAATTACGAATCAATTTAAGGTTATGTATTTCATTTACAGTGCCGTTTTAGGGTAATTACTTTTAATATTTCATCTGCTTTTGTGGGTTCCCCTGTAAAATGAAGTGTCATGAAGTGCTGAGTGATATGTTGTTGTAAACTGAGTAATCATAAGTTTGCAGTAAAAGTAAAAGAAAAATTCCATCCTAAAGCTTTTGAATTGAGAAGGTGGTGTTATTATCTTGGATGTGTTATTGGAGGTCCGCACGCCCTTCTGCTTCTAATGGCGCTCTTTCTGGACCACAGGGGAATGAAAATGAAACGGGTCGAGCACTATATTCCATTTTCTCGCTCCGATTGGCTTAACAGCTTATTGCATCAGAGCCAGCAAGCAAGTTTCCTCCCTAAGGATAAAATTCGGGAAGATCAGCGACCCCTTGGGGCTTCTGTTACCGTGCGTCAGCTCAACTTTCAATAATAATAATAACAACAATAATACTGAATAATAATACTGAATGATAAAGCCAACAGGACAGGAACGTCGACCACGGCATTCGAACCCACGGTCTCCCGAATACGAAATTGTGTTTTTATTTATCCATGTTCTCTAACTGTTCTCAGGTCCCACTCTATATCGGCCGTCAAAGACTCAGGTTTATGTGCTGTAAATATACATGGAACCACCGACTTTACTTTCCTTGTGCAAGAACGCTAATAAAGATTTTTAGTCCGAAAGACCCATTGCCCTCTACCAGGCGAAGCAAGAACGAGTAGAGAAAGTCATGTGAATATGGAGGGAGGAATGAATGGATGCTGCACCGACTGTGTCTAGTCTTCAGTGCGAATGCAAATGAGAGAGGGTTCACATTTTGAGTTATTACCTCAAGATAATAATGTAACTCTGCTTCAATGTGTCGGAACAAATTTACTGCAGCACATTAATAAAGTGGCAAATCAACCATAAAACATTCATCGACAGCATACTAAATCAGAACCATCTTCTGTTGTGGTCGATCGCTTTCGGGAGACCATACTTTAGCATTACCTCTGCATCTGAATCCAGAATCAGTTCAAAAATGCAATGTGACTGTGCTGAATGAATATATGGATGCGAACACCTCACGCCGTTCTCCATGCCTCTGTATTTCTCCATTGTTCTGGGTCCAAGTTTCTTATGCTTGTACATCATCCATCCAAGTTGTCATCGGACGTCCCCTTTTTATTCTTTCTTCCATACTAATATAGTCTTTTCGTCTCTGTACTATCTAAAATACCTACTTCTTTTACTCCCACAACTTCCTTTATTTTCTGGTATTTTTATTCTTGTAAAAACATTAAAAATTTAATGTGAATAAATTAAATTTAAATAAAATAAAAATAGCAATTCTGATTAATAAATTTCTGGAGGTTTCATGAATTCTTCACTTATTTAATGGAAATATGATTAATATTAATTATATAAATATTGGAACTATATAAATGCACAGGAAAATTTTCAGACATAGAAGTGAATACGCTTAATTAAATTACAAAAAGTTGGTTTAATCGTTAAACACAAAATTTAGACAAAGTATTTCTAATTCATTTGAATTTTGCAATACTAATACTGCTTTCTGATGGCAAATTGAAAACAATATAGGAACTGTTGTATTTCATCCAATTAGTGAATGTCGAGATTTCACCGGAAATATGTTGTGAGGCCCCCTGAATCCCCCCCCCCCAAAAAAAAGCATTTTTAGGAAAAGTTCCGTGTGTGTGGGCTTGTGTGTATCAGTCTGCGGACAACATAACTCAAAAATGAAAAGTCAGGTTAAAACCAGAGATAATAAGTTTAATATCTTTCATGAAGATTTTGAAGAAAATAGCGCTACCCTAAAATACCTTTTACATGGAAAGTTTTTCGACAATTTTGATTTTCTGGAAAATGGCTTTAAGGATTTTTATTAAAATGGTACGTGTTTAAGAAAATTTTATATATATACACATATATCAAATATGTTAAACATATGTCATTTAGCCATTTTTGACTAAACCAAAATTTAAGAAAAATCTTCCATGTAAAATGTATTTTAGGGTAGAAGAATTTTCTTAAAAATCTTTGTGTCGCACCCTCGAAAGATACTAAACTTGAATACCAAGTTTGGTATTTAACGCACTTTTTTGATTTTGAGCTGCGTTGTTCAAAGGTACACTAATCAGAGAAAGAAGAAGTATCCAGAAAGTACCAAACCAGTATTTTCCTCTCGATAAAAGTAAAAGTATTTGAAAATTGAAACCAATAGCACAGAATATCTCGGAAATACTTAAAAAAGTTGACAAAAACTCAGCAGTCGAATGAGATTACAGTTATCTTTTACGTTTCCCGAAAGTAGTTCGGAATAAAGAGGACTTCAGAGTTTTTAGAAAATCGTGATGTTCATAATTTACCAGCTTTTCATTTTTGGGTTTTGAGGTTGGTAAACACAGCCACTCACGGACCTTTGTCTAAAAATGCTCCTTTGGTATTCAGGATGTCTCAAAATACAAAGATGCTCTTGTTTGTTGTACTTGTAAAACGGAAATTTTTATATAAAATTCCTTTTTTCTGAATTTATAATTCATTTCTTTTTGAGTAAATTTCGTCTAGAAGACGTAGAAAAAAGGGCATGTGTATAAAATCATAATTTTGGTTGCCGAAAATGTAATTAAATCAATTTCTATGGAGTCGAATGGGGAAATCTGTACAGTTTCTATTTTATTTGCATGGTTTGGGTAACAACAAATGGCAGGGCTATAGAAAGTGAAGTATAAAATTTAGGTATCTATCGTAGGAAACATTTACAGGCCGTTGTAGAGATTTATCTTGTGTTCAGTCCATAATAATAAATGTTGACTCTCTCGCGACGCCTTCTTTGGCATGTGCCCGTAATTTAGAGACAGCTGATGGATCGTTCGCTGGGGCCCGCGACATGTTTATGTGCAGCTTAGCTATGTGAATGTGTGAAAACGAGAAAAACGGCCTCCGGGATAAATGTCCACTGCAAGGAAAGGGCTAAGAACAGGCGAGGGGAATCTATCTCATGCACCAAGGTGGCTCGGGTTCGATCCCAGAGACTAGCATGTGGTAATCGTGGTGGACAAAGCGGTATCTGCGCGGGCTCTCCATTATCATTTCTTCTGCACTCTCATACTCACCCTAGGGAGTCTCAGTCTTCTATAAGTCCACCGTATTTAATTATTAACTTCGAGAGGCCCTTCTGAAATATACATATACCTACCCAAGTATCGGAGTTTTGAGTGGAATG
Organism: Tenodera sinensis; assembly: GCA_030765045.1. Lineage (NCBI taxonomy): Eukaryota > Metazoa > Arthropoda > Insecta > Mantodea > Mantidae > Tenodera > Tenodera sinensis. The sequence goes on along the minus strand of CM060972.1, from coordinate 5,427,223 downwards.
CCCTGTTTCCCTTAATAACATTTAATTAACCCGATTTGCAGAGTGTGTTTAACCAAATCAGTAATCTGTTTAAATTCAGCAACTCCAGTGCTTTTTGCTGTTAGCATTCTCTGACGTAATGAGCTATTCCAGAGACTCCAAATGCAGTAACCGTGATTCTCTTTAGCTTTAATTAATTGCTGCACGTTTTTTCACTTTACCATTTTCTCAACTTACATAATATAAATCGTGGAAAATAACCTGGAAGTAATTACGCAGTTAGCGCTCAGCAACTGAAAATAATGGATGAGACAACTTCCTTTTTATTACTGAATTAATAATAACAACAACTTATGCCCATAAAAAACAATAAATCTTCTTTTACTTTCTCTACTCATAAGTAGAGGAAGTGTTGTATTCCACCCAAAAATTGGATGTCGAAAGTTGGTATTTAACTTTGATGTCTCTCAAGGATGCGACACGAAGATTTTGAAGAAAATAGCCCCACCCTAAACTACCCTTTACATGAGAACTTTTCATAATTTTCTTGAACATGGCTCTAACGATTTTGATTAAAATGCCTTATGCTTAAGATATTTGTATGACAAATGAAATGTATATTTTGAATTTTCTGGATATAGCCTATGTAGTCCTGTTTACTCTAGATGACTTTTGAATACCTCGTAAACCGTAAGAGATAGACAAAATCTTACTATACAAAAATGTAGATCTCGCTAAAACACACAATTTATGTCTGAATCAATTTTTTTGTAGAGTGAACCATTTCGGAGATATTCCTCGTTATTTGTGTCAATTTCGGAAAACTTAAAACTTTCGCGAAACGGAACATTTCTTTTTTTAAACATGTTAAGTGTGCAAAGAGAACGGGATCTCAAAGATTTAAAAGATTTGCCTATCGCACAAAGTCTACTGTATTCTAATATCCCCCTTGTATCTACAAGGAAATGAGCAATAAGTTCTACAAATGTTTATCTCAACTAACACGAAGAAGATATAGGAATAAGAGTTTGTAAGAATGGTTAGTACAAGAGTAGAGAAAGTCGTGTGAGTGCAACACATCAGATTTTTTTTTTTATTTAGGGGGCCTCAAAACATGCTTTTAGTGAAATCTCGACATCGAGATTGCGCTACTTACTATACGTGGTAGAGAAAGTAAGTTGTTTTTATGAAAGTTGAGTGAGCGATGTATCGTGTGAACCACGACCTCGGCAATGAAAGCACTGCAGTATGAGGAGACAGAGAAGGCGTGATTTCGTGGAGGTCAGCTCAGGCAGCAGGCACTATCAATTACTGATGACCCTTGGAAGTAATCTGGGATATCCCCTGTTACTAATTAACATGCTACTTGCATAATCACTGCCAATCCTATAGTGAGCCCATCATTTTGCCCAGGTATGTGATTTACTACTTCTGTTTAACCGTCGCTACAGGCTACAGCCGCAGAATATCTCCTTCTTCCTTCTTCATTACAAGCTGCCATATTTCTCACTTCTGTTGCTCCAATTATACCCTTGATTCTCTCAATGCTTGTGATGGCCAGATGGCACTAGTTGCCATTCAGTGTATCTGCTTTCATAATCTGCGGGTAGATGGCACAACGTTCACTATTACCATCTATTTTTCATTTCTACTACTATTTTAGGCTTAAGGTGGAGCTTTTGGCCGTGTTATTAAATATGTAATCTGGTATTTGTAAGATAATTTGTACAAATGTTTATCTGTATTAACGTGAAGTAGATATTGGAATAAGTATTTGAGTTTGTACAATGTCACAATATTAATAGTTACAAGAATGTCCCCTTAAAGTCATTAAATAGAGACTTCAAAATACTATTCAGTGTAACTAGCCAGGGAACTTCTTCACTCATTTCTTTCTCGACGTCTTTACATTAATAAGAATCAAGAAGTTTTACTGGAGTCCTTTGGGCTACGAATTTATAATCAAGCATTCTTACTCTCTTGCTCCGTATTTCTTTTTCTTTACTTCCTTCTTTCTTTCTGAGTACGTTCTGTGTACACTCTGGTTCCAAGTAAAGACAGAACGGAATAAAACAACGGAATGATGTTGAGTGGTGATTTTTGCGCTGTTTTAGAATTATTCTGTCGCAGCAGCCATATTGGCAAATCTTCCTCCCATTTCTCCTCCATGTATTTACATGTATTTCATATACAAAATTACCACACGAACTGGTAAACGGATTTCTTCTGACAAAATTCCAAGATCTGTGCATTATGACCAACCTCAAGGCGAAAAAATCGCTAGGACGTTCAAAGAACGCTGGATGGAAAACTTCTGCTTGAGATCGTAATAGGCGAAGTACCTACTTAGAATACTATACCAAGGTTTTCAATAAAATATCCACACCATAAACTACCTACAACAAATTCGAAAATTCTTATTTTGTCAAAAATCGCCGCATAACAATTTTGACTAAATTACTTTATGTTTAAGATATTAATATCTTCAAATATATATATATATATATATATATATATATATATATATATATATATATATATAGGACTAAGAGTTTGTAAGAATGGTTAGTACAAGAGTAGGGAAAGTCATGTGAGATTTTTCCAGTATTTTTGTCCTTCAGTTGCGTGGGGAACATTAATTCAGAATTCTATAAAATGGAAGAAGAAGCAACATATGGTACTGTTCTCTCTGGTGCTGTATTTGCATTGTATTGTATTTTTAAGCGAAGTGTGCGAGTCAGCCGACCGACCGACCGACCGACCGCGCACAAAAACAATTGAACCTCAACAACAGTTTGACCATGACCTTCGACTTTGGAAAACATGCATAGGACAAAAAATTGTGTATACTAGTGATGTCCAACCTTGTCTCTTTGGAGAGGCTTGCGTAATAAGCGGCTATACCCCACTCCACTCCTTCAGTCGGAGTATCTAGTGACGGACACAGACGATTACATGGAGGTTTCTAAGTCATACCTTGAATTTTCTGGGAGTATCCTCAGAAAACTTCTTCATTCTGGATGATTTTTGCATAAATAGTAAACAACGTAAGACAGAAAAAAGCTTACTAAATAAAAAACGTAGATTTGGTTAAACCGTTTTTATTTTGAGTGGACCATTTCCGAGATATTCGTTATTATTTGTTTGAATTTGCCAATACTTATACTTTTTTTCAAATAGGAATATGTTATTTGTTTTTTCGTTCCTTACCCTTGCAAAGAGAAGGGAATTCCAAAGGTATCGCATAGCGCACCAGCTTTTAGAACATTTTACTATCGCTTAAAGCCTACCGTATTCCCCTTGACAAATAAAATATCACATACATACCTATACGATAATCGCAGTGTATTGTATTTCATATCTTCCAGAAGGAATCTGTTATTCCTTACAAGGCAACAGAACTTACATTTTGTATTTAAGAATCTGGAATGTGACTCATCTGAATTACAGATATAAATTGCCATAAAAGAAAAAACGGAATCGTTAAGATGTGAAACTGGTACAGCAATAAAGTCCAGTTGAAAATTTATGTGTTGAAATTAAAGCTTTGCTTTTAGAACTTACGTATTCAGGATACAGTTCCATCCTCGCAGACAGAGTTTATTGGGGTCTCATTGCTGCCAGTAAATTAACGCTTTTCTGACACAATACGCTTAAAAACAAGTTCACCCGGTGAAATATGGGCTATAACTTAATATAGACGTTATCAGTACTGATAAGCAAGGAAATAAACACTAACATTTATGGATTGACCAGTTAGAGACATTTTGGACAATACAGATATATTTATTCTTGCTTTAAACTGTTTATTTTGATATTATAGTCTATATGAGGCATCACACATGCTTTTTCCCTGATCGTATAGGTTATACTTCTAGTCTGAATTTGTTTCGTAGACAATACTAAGAAACATCATAGTATGCATTTTTCTAGGCTTCACTTGTTTAACAAATGTCCATAATAAAGTAAAATGGCTGCATTTCTTCAAGTTAAGGTTACAAAAACGTTTACAGAAACAACAGCCTAGAGGTTCTGACTTCAAGTATTTATGTATATCGATTCGATTAAAGGAATGTGGTGTGATTAATTCACCAAATGTACAAACTGTGTTTGTTCTCCTTGTACTTACCTCATATTTACACACACAGGTTAGATTTTCCAATTGCTGGAGTGAGTCGCCTTCCAGAATCTTTAAATGAGGCCGTGACGACAATGACCGAATAGGAGCGGAAGTGTCCGATTAATAGGAGATCGACTATTTATCGAAAGGCAAAACTATGACATGGAAATATAAACTGTTTATGTATACGAAAAAGTATATATTATTCCTACGAGCTTTGCTTCATTTTAACGAAAATAGCTATAACTATTTTGATTAAAATACGCTAAGTTTAAGGTATTTTAATACAAATGGATATTCTAGTTTTCTAGTGACTGCCTTTGAATTCCTTCTATAAACTGTACGAGAAACACAAAATCTTGGAACACAGAATTTATTTTAAACATCTTTTTTCTGTGGACATAACCAGTTTGGAGTTGTTTTTGTTATTTCAAATACTTACATCTTTCCCAAGGAAAAGGTCTTCCAATACTTCATCGCCACACAAAGAAAAAACATTTGTATAAATGTTTAATTCGATTAACTTTTAAACAATATTTTGTTGAAGAATGAGTAGAAAAAATCACATGAGTGTAACACGACGAACATTTTGTTCCCTGAATGCCCAAAGGCATTAAACATGAGAAACATTTTGTGCAAGCAAGCTGATGTGAACAAAATCACCAAGGGTTCCTCTTTTAAATTCTAATTTTGAAATACGATTTCTCACGTGACTTAAACATTTAACACCTCGCTTGTTTTAAAGAATTATGAACATTTTCTGCACTTACAATTCCATCCTTCCACACAATTTTATTTTTTCTGCCATGTACATACATACAAACCGGATTCCAACGGAAATATATGTTCTGAAGTCCCTGGAATTAAATAAAATAGTTCTAGAAAAACGTTGGTGTATATTTTATGTGAATATGTTTTCCAACCTTAAATACATTCCTTAAATTCGGTTAAGGGCACGAATGACTAAAATATCATAAAAGCCGAGAAAAACATATTTTAGTTTAATTCTATAAAATAATTGACACATTCGTAAATGCAAAAAATTCATAATTGCCCTCAAAACATCATTTCTAAATGCCCTAGTTCATATTTTTGATGTGAGCTATGCATTCAAATATTCAATGCCTGTTTTCTCACTACCGATATTTTCGGTATTTTTCTTCCTGTAAAGTGTTCTTGCGAAAGGTTTTTGTATTGCACTAATGAAAGTTGTTACACATGTTCGCAGAGACATATCTTCCCTAGGTTTCATTGTCAGTTGTGTCAAAGCATATATTTTTAATGTTCAATTTTTAATTTTATTTTAGGCATCGAAAAACGCACATTTTATGACCTAAAAGTGCAGGGAGTAATCGAGGTTATCTAAAAGGGAAGGACGAGCGCCTGTAGCGGCTTCATTCAACCCTTTAAATAAGCAAACATTTACTTTGTAGGAATAAACACTCTAATGTTATTTACTCTGCCATTTGAACCGTTTTGGAATCTCTTTAATCACCCCTCCCTGTGGCACTTCACTGCCTGTAAGTGAAAATAACTCTAATGTGTTATACTGTGAGCTTAGTCAAGAAAAAAGGCTGATGGTTACAGTCATATGACTTTCTCTACTCTTGTACTCCCCTTATGTAGGACTTACAAGTCAGTGTCTAGAGTCAGACGTCTGTCAGGGAACACAGGAACCTATGTACCAGACAGAGTGAACACCTGCAAGTATGAGAGTGAGCGAGTGATTACCCTCCCCTTATGTAGGACTTACAAGACAGTGTCTAGAGTCAGACGTCTGTCAGGGAACACAGGAACCTATGTACCAGACAGAGTGAACACCTGCAAGTATGAGGGTGAGGAAGTGATTACCCTCCCCTTATGTAGGACTTACAAGACAGTGTCTAGGGTCAGACGTCTGTCAGGGAACACAGGAACCTATGTACCAGACAGAGTGAACACCTGCAAGTATGAGAGTGCGGAAGTGATTACCCTCCCCTTATGTAGGACTTACAAGACAGTGTCTAGAGTCAGACATCTGTCAGGGAACACAGGAACCTATGTACCAGACAGAGTGAACACCTGCAAGTATGAGAGTGAGCGAGTGATTACCCTCCCCTTATGTAGGACTTACAAGACAGTGTCTAGAGTCAGACGTCTGTCAGGGAACACAGGAACCTATGTACCAGACAGAGTGAACACCTGCAAGTATGAGAGTGAGGAAGTGATTACCCTCCCCTTATGTAGGACTTACAAGTCAGTGTCTAGAGTCAGACGTCTGTCAGGGAACACAGGAATCTATGTACCAGACAGAGTGAACACCTGCAAGTATGAGAGTGAGGAAGTGATTACCCTCCCCTTATGTAGGACTTACAAGACAGTGTCTAGAGTCAGACGTCTGTCAAGGAACACAGGAACCTATGTACCAGACAGAGTGAACACCTGCAAGTATGAGAGTGAGGAAGTGATTACCCTCCCCTTATGTAGGACTTACAAGTCAGTGTCTAGAGTCAGACGTCTGTCAGGGAACACAGGAACCTATGTACCAGGCAGAGTGAACACCTGCAAGTATGAGAGTGAGGAAGTGATTACCCTCCCCTTATGTAGGACTTACAAGCCAGTGTCTAGAGTCAGACGTCTGTCAGGGAACACAGGAACCTATGTACCAGGCAGAGTGAACACCTGCAAGTATGAGAGTGAGGAAGTGATTACCCTCCCCTTATGTAGCACTTACAAGACAGTGTCTAGAGTCAGACGTCTGTCAAGGAACACAGGAACCTATGTACCAGACAGAGTGAACACCTGCAAGTATGAGAGTGAGGAAGTGATTACCCTCCCCTTATGTAGGACTTACAAGTCAGTGTCTAGAGTCAGACGTCTGTCAAGGAACACAGGAACCTATGTACCAGACAGAGTGAACACCTGCAAGTATGAGAGTGAGGAAGTGATTACCCTCCCCTTATGTAGGACTTACAAGACAGTGTCTAGAGTCAGACGTCTGTCAGGGAACACAGGAACCTATGTACCAGACAGAGTGAACACCTGCAAGTATGAGAGTGAGGAAGTGATTACCCTCCCCTTATGTAGGACTTACAAGACAGTGTCTAGAGTCAGACGTCTGTCAGGGAACACAGGAACCTATGTACCAGACAGAGTGAACACCTGCAAGTATGAGAGTGAGGAAGTGATTACCCTCCCCTTATGTAGGACTTACAAGACAGTGTCTAGAGTCAGATGTCTGTCAGGGAACACAGGAACCTATGTACCAGACAGAGTGAACACCTGCAAGTATGAGAGTGAGGAAGTGATTACCCTCCCCTTATGTAGGACTTACAAGTCAGTGTGTAGAGTCAGACGTCTGTCAGGGAACACAGGAACCTATGTATCAGACAGAGTGAACACCTGCAAGTATGAGAGTGAGGAAGTGATTACCCTCCCCTTATGTAGGACTTACAAGTCAGTGTGTAGAGTCAGACGTCTGTCAAGGAACACAGGAACCTATGTACCAGACAGAGTGAACACCTGCAAGTATGAGAGTGAGGAAGTGATTACCCTCCCCTTATGTAGGACTTACAAGTCAGTGTCTAGAGTCAGACGTCTGTCAGGGAACACAGGAACCTATGTACCAGGCAGAGTGAACACCTGCAAGTATGAGAGTGAGGAAGTGATTACCCTCCCCTTATGTAGGACTTACAAGCCAGTGTCTAGAGTCAGACGTCTGTCAGGGAACACAGGAACCTATGTACCAGGCAGAGTGAACACCTGCAAGTATGAGAGTGAGGAAGTGATTACCCTCCCCTTATGTAGCACTTACAAGACAGTGTCTAGAGTCAGACGTCTGTCAAGGAACACAGGAACCTATGTACCAGACAGAGTGAACACCTGCAAGTATGAGAGTGAGGAAGTGATTACCCTCCCCTTATGTAGGACTTACAAGTCAGTGTCTAGAGTCAGACGTCTGTCAAGGAACACAGGAACCTATGTACCAGACAGAGTGAACACCTGCAAGTATGAGAGTGAGGAAGTGATTACCCTCCCCTTATGTAGGACTTACAAGACAGTGTCTAGAGTCAGACGTCTGTCAGGGAACACAGGAACCTATGTACCAGACAGAGTGAACACCTGCAAGTATGAGAGTGAGGAAGTGATTACCCTCCCCTTATGTAGGACTTACAAGACAGTGTCTAGAGTCAGACGTCTGTCAGGGAACACAGGAACCTATGTACCAGACAGAGTGAACACCTGCAAGTATGAGAGTGAGGAAGTGATTACCCTCCCCTTATGTAGGACTTACAAGACAGTGTCTAGAGTCAGATGTCTGTCAGGGAACACAGGAACCTATGTACCAGACAGAGTGAACACCTGCAAGTATGAGAGTGAGGAAGTGATTACCCTCCCCTTATGTAGGACTTACAAGTCAGTGTGTAGAGTCAGACGTCTGTCAGGGAACACAGGAACCTATGTATCAGACAGAGTGAACACCTGCAAGTATGAGAGTGAGGAAGTGATTACCCTCCCCTTATGTAGGACTTACAAGTCAGTGTGTAGAGTCAGACGTCTGTCAGGGAACACAGGAACCTATGTACCAGACAGAGTGAACACCTGCAAGTATGAGAGTGAGGAAGTGATTACCCTCCCCTTATGTAGGACTTACAAGTCAGTGTCTAGAGTCAGATGTCTGTCAGGGAACACAGGAACCTATGTACCAGACAGAGTGAACACCTGCAAGTATGAGAGTGAGGAAGTGATTACCCTCCCCTTATGTAGCACTTACAAGACAGTGTCTAGAGTCAGACGTCTGTCAGGGAACACAGGAACCTATGTACCAGACAGAGTGAACACCTGCAAGTATGAGAGTGAGGAAGTGATTACCCTCCCCTTATGTAGGACTTACAAGACAGTGTCTAGAGTCAGACGTCTGTCAGGGAACACAGGAACCTATGTACCAGACAGAGTGAACACCTGCAAGTATGAGAGTGAGGAAGTGATTACCCTCCCCTTATGTAGGACTTACAAGTCAGTGTGTAGAGTCAGACGTCTGTCAGGGAACACAGGAACCTATGTATCAGACAGAGTGAACACCTGCAAGTATGAGAGTGAGGAAGTGATTACCCTCCCCTTATGTAGGACTTACAAGTCAGTGTGTAGAGTCAGACGTCTGTCAGGGAACACAGGAACCTATGTACCAGACAGAGTGAACACCTGCAAGTATGAGAGTGAGGAAGTGATTACCCTCCCCTTATGTAGGACTTACAAGTCAGTGTCTAGAGTCAGATGTCTGTCAGGGAACACAGGAACCTATGTACCAGACAGAGTGAACACCTGCAAGTATGAGAGTGAGGAAGTGATTACCCTCCCCTTATGTAGCACTTACAAGACAGTGTCTAGAGTCAGACGTCTGTCAGGGAACACAGGAACCTATGTACCAGACAGAGTGAACACCTGCAAGTATGAGAGTGAGGAAGTGATTACCCTCCCCTTATGTAGGACTTACAAGACAGTGTCTAGAGTCAGACGTCTGTCAGGGAACACAGGAACCTATGTACCAGACAGAGTGAACACCTGCAAGTATGAGAGTGAGGAAGTGATTACCCTCCCCTTATGTAGGACTTACAAGTCAGTGTCTAGAGTCAGACGTCTGTCAGGGAACACAGGAACCTATGTACCAGACAGAGTGAACACCTGCAAGTATGAGAGTGAGGAAGTGATTACCCTCCCCTTGTGTAGGACTTACAAGACAGTGTCTAGAGTCAGACGTCTGTCAGGGAACACAGGAACCTATGTACCAGACAGAGTGAACACCTGCAAGTATGAGAGTGAGGAAGTGATTACCCTCCCCTTATGTAGGACTTACAAGTCAGTGTCTAGAGTCAGACGTCTGTCAGGGAACACAGGAACCTATGTACCAGACAGTGAACACCTGCAAGTATGAGAGTGAGGAAGTGATTACCCTCCCCTTGTGTAGGACTTACAAGACAGTGTCTAGAGTCAGACGTCTGTCAGGGAACACAGGAACCTATGTACCAGACAGAGTGAACACCTGCAAGTATGAGAGTGAGGAAGTGATTACCCTCCCCTTATGTAGGACTTACAAGTCAGTGTCTAGAGTCAGACGTCTGTCAGGGAACACAGGAACCTATGTACCAGACAGAGTGAACACCTGCAAGTATGAGAGTGAGGAAGTGATTACTCTCCCCTTATGTAGGACTTACAAGTCAGTGTCTAGAGTCAGACGTCTGTCAGGGAACACAGGAACCTATGTACCAGACAGAGTGAACACCTGCAAGTATGAGAGTGAGGAAGTAATTACCCTCCCCTTATGTAGGACTTACAAGACAGTGTCTAGAGTCAGACGTCTGTCAGGGAACACAGGAACCTATGTACCAGACAGAGTGAACACCTGCAAGTATGAGAGTGAGGAAGTGATTACCCTCCCCTTATGTAAGACTTACAAGACAGTGTCTAGAGTCAGACGTCTGTCAGGGAACACAGGAACCTATGTACCAGACAGAGTGAACACCTGCAAGTATGAGAGTGAGGAAGTGATTACCCTCCCCTTATGTAGGACTTACAACACAGTGTCTAGAGTCAGACGTCTGTCAGGGAACACAGGAACCTATGTACCAGACAGAGTGAACACCTGCAAGTATGAGAGTGAGGAAGTGATTACCCTCCCCTTATGTAGGACTTACAACACAGTGTCTAGAGTCAGACGTCTGTCAGGGAACACAGGAACCTATGTATCAGACAGAGTGAACACCTGCAAGTATGAGAGTGAGGAAGTGATTACCCTCCCCTTATGTAGGACTTACAAGCCAGTGCCTAGCGTCAGACACCTGTCGGGGAACACAGGAACCTATGTACCAGACAGAGTGAAGTGGTCAGTATGTGAAGAAGACGATTATATGAAATGTAGAGGAAATCGATTATTGAAAAGCTGATAATGGACCAGTTGCTGGAATGAGTGGTTGGGGAAACCGGAGAACCTAGGGAAAACCCGTTCAGACGATGCTTCGTCCATCACGAATACCATATGCGTGTCTCCAGGATCGAACCCAGGTCGCCTAAAAAGTCGAAACATTGAATAGTGTGGAATGTGAAATTTACATATCACACGAAAGAAGCGTTGGTCTGGGTGGCTCAGTTGGTTAGACGCTGGCTTACTGATCCCAAAGTCGTGGGTTCAAACCCGGCCCAGGCCGATGGTTTTTAAGTGTGTTTAAAAAGGACAGCTACATGTCAATAGATTTACTGACATGTAAAGCAACTCCTGTGGGACAAAATTACGGCACACCGGCGACGCGGATGTGATCCTGGAAATTGACAGCGTCGTTAAATAATATTTTCATTCCAACACTACACAAGTCGTGACTTTCGTGGTTCAATGCGAAGTTTGGAATTTTAAGCGACTATTTATATTTTACTTGTGGTGTTCACAGACAAACACACGGACTTTTTTCTAAAATTTATGGAGAGAAAAGAAGCCGTCGAAACATGTATTTGTAGTGAACCTTCAACATTAAATTTTGTAATGGAATACAACACTCCCGCTACTTTACTATATATAGAGAAAGTAAAAAAAGGTTAGAATCATTACTTAATTTAAAATAGGTAGGTGTCGCCATCTCTTAGCAGTAGAACGTACAGGATTACAATAAATACAAACTGGTGACATGTTTGAGTTTTGATCAGTGGATTGCGATAGACTAAATACACAGGGCAAATAGAAACCGTAAACACGACAACAAATACAGTTAATTAGCTACATTCGTGTTGCTACCTGTAATGACAGGCTTGTCACAATCAGGTGCTGCAGTTCGTCAAGATTCCCTGCTTTCTTGCATCTGCTACATGAACTGTGTAGGACAACAAACATGGCCATTTTCTGTTTTCACACAGAAATACAGCGTGTCAATAGTTAAGAATGAACAAAAGGTGCTTGCAGAAACCAGTTCACAACAAACTTCACCTAACGTACGTATTCGCAACGGACGGGGCCGGGCTGCCTCGCTGGACTGTTGTGTGTACGTGACCAAGAATCGAGGCGACAGAAACAAAATGGGAGTCCAGAAGTTCGCAATCTTCTAAGTCATTTCCCGTGCATGTGTGTATATAAATCGAGAAAAGTCCGTGTGACGTCATCCCCGCAATATAACGAGGCAAGAAAACAGCAGAAGAGAGTTACAGTTACGTCATGAGAAGATTCAATGACCGTCGAGTGATTATATCGTCGGGGTTAGTGTATGAGAGATAAAGGAAGTGAAGAAAGACAGTGAAAGGAGTGAGTCAAGGTTATGAGAAGTAAAAGCTATGAGTTGTAATAGTAGGAAAAACAGTAAACTGTATTAACGACAAGAAGAAAACTAATTTGCGATAAAATTTTAGAAGACAATTAAGTGATAGGAAAGTAATAGGACCTGATTTTCTATTTTTTCGCAATATGTAATGACATTTTGATGTCATTTAGCAAACCTTTTTTATTTATTAACATTTTTTGACACTAGATAATAATATATAATCAAAGATATTTAACCCTTTAACCATATTAATGAATATGTAGGATTGTTTTACATTGACTTGTATATTAGAACTGGAGAAATTTGCGACAAGTATAGGTAAGGGTTTGAAAATCCTAACAAATAAAACAAGGAATTTCTGGGAAAAGGATTCACCCCACAAGAATGGTGTGACATAAATTCTACTAACGCCGACAAACTTACTGTTGGTGTTTTTAAACACAGAAGCGATGTGTGGCATGGTCTGTGGTTCAAATCCCAGCTGTGGCATTGAATGTTTAAGTTCAGGTTCTACCTCTCTACTAACGATATCTGTGTCTTTGTCTATCTCATACGGTTTACCAATTATGTAAAAATTACGCAATGTAGAGAACTTTTGAGGATATTCCAAATCAGAGAAAAACAGAGAAGCAAAAGACAAAATTAAAACACGTTTATAAAAAGTATTAAATTTTGATATGAAAAGTTTTAAAACTTCAGACTCATTCTTATGTTTGCTAAAAATTGTAAAGCTTTTTCGACCGCTTGTTTGTCGTCCGCCAGGAACTCTGCAAGACTGACAGGCAGTTACAGGGAGTTTCGAAGGTGCGCACGTGACCAAGTGACAAAAGCTTGTCGCACTAGCAGGGTCCCACCGAGCCAAGTTAACCTCCTCGCAACGAGATATACGATAGGAAGTTAACCAACAATGTTTGAGAAAATTAAAACGTTGAAAATGTTTCCATGTTAAGGGTAGTTTGGGGTGCAAGAATATTCTTGAATATCTCCATGTTATATTCTTGGGGCCTGGTGAACCTAAATATGCGATCGGATGTTCTTCTAAAAGTGCTTTTGTTTAGATTCAGGGGTTGCAAAACGTGTATTTTCGATGAAATATCATACATTTTTTTTTGGATGGAATGCAGTATTTCCCTGTGCATACATATGTGCATGGTGGTGAAGGTAAATATGTACGTGTAATAATGACATAGATATTATTCAGTGATGGAACAAAAAACGCCAGTAGGGATGGTGCCCCTTGCGTACTCAGCCATGCGCGTGACAGGCGCTTTAACGCTCTGCTGTTCTCACCCGGGGGACACCTCTACAGTGGGCATTGTGTTTATAACCACTGCCGTTAATCGAACCTTGACCTTCCAGTTCAGTGCCCAGCGTTGTAAACGCAAACCAATTCTCTAGCACAATAACGTGAAGGAAGGAAGACCTTATATCTAAGCAAAGCAAATCAAGCCCATAGAGATAAAGGTCAAGATAAGGATCACAGTGCCTGCCTACGTCATACGACCTCCACATGCAAGATTTGCTGTTGTATTTAGTGTTTTGTGGAAGCCCTCTGAAATCATTCAGACTGTGAAAATAGAGGCAACGTAGGCTGACTTCATTTGTCACAATAATCCTTTCTCCTTAGCATTATGTGTTTCTGACACTATCACGGTGCACTGTACTAAATGAATATCTATTGTTTGCTTCTTATGGCACTTTCATTCTAAACACTACATCGATAGCGAACAGTCGCTGAAATTTCCCTCACTACGCTCGATCATAACCGCAACTCGCCGGTCCTGAACGCGTGCTAGTGCATCAGGGGAACAATAGAGCCGAAATTGCGATCTGCTTGTTCAGAAAGATTTGCTGCACGGCACGGAACAAAATACAATTGTATGTATATTACCAGGCTCGTACTAAACGTCATAGTCCTTGTTAAGAATACTTTATTATTGAACATTTGAATTCTGAATTGTTAGTTACAGTTTCTACTTTTCCTACTAGGTGTATTAAGTATTGTATTCCACCCAAAAATTGCATGTCGAGATAGACAAGATCTTACTGTACAAAAAATGTAGATCTCGCTAAAATACACAACTTATGTACAAATATTTTTTTCTGTAGTGTGAACCATTTCAGAGATATTCCTTGTTATTTGTGTCAGTTTCGGAAAACAAAACTTTCCTACAATTGAACATTGTTGTTCATTTTTTTATATGTTAAACGTGCAAAGAGAACGGGATCTCAAAGCTTTAAAAGATTTGACTATCACTCAAAGCCTGCTGTATTCCCATATTCCCCTTGTACCTACAAGGAAATAAGCAATAAGATAATTTGTACAAATGTTTATGTCAACTAACACGAAGAAGATATAGGAATAAGAGTTTGTAAGAATGGTTAGTACAAGAGTAGAGAAAGTCATGTGAGTGTAACACATCAGATTGTATTTTTGAATTACGAGTTTGCCTTTGGCAACTGATTTTCTGAAGAGGCTGTTATAAGTTGCTTATGTTCAAATAATATGTAAAGCATTTTTGCATTTTCTTATGGGATGATCAGCGTGTGAGTTGAGAATGAGCCTGGTATATGTATATGGTCGGCGGAGACTGTGCTATCCAAATGTAAAGTGGGCCATGAATATTGCATGTCCATGGCGGACTTCCTGCGCATCACACATGATTAGCGACATATTTCGCACATTTGAATACCCACCGTCGACATTTACTCGTCACCAATGCTCTTTCAAGCATGTCACCTCTGTCCGCCGACAGGTGCGCTATTCAACGTGAAAACATATGTACAGCGGCCAGTTTTACTTTCTCTACTGCAAAATCTTACTGTACAAAAAATGTACATCTCATTAAAATACACAATTTATGTACAAATTTTTTTTCTGTAGTGTGAACCATTTCGGAGATATTCCTTGTTATTTGTGTCAGTTTTGGAAAACAAAACTTTCGTGCAATGGAACATTGTTGTTCATTTTTTTATATGTTAAACGTGCAAAGAGGACGGGATCTCAAAGTTTTAAAACATTTGACTATCGCTCAAATGCTACTAACATGAAAAACATATAGGAATAAGAGTTTGTAAGAATGGTTAGTGCAAGAGAAGAAATGAGCGTCAAGAGCGGAAAGTGGCAATGCTAAAGCAGATATAGTGATACAAACTTTGTGCAAGTCCTATACACACAAACTATGAAGTAACTAATCAGCAGAGCGAGCAATAGATAAAATAACTGCTTCACACTTCGGTCGTGTTCATGTTCCACTCTGACTGAACCTATCAGATAGACTAAACGTACAAAACTTGTTCAACCAGAACTGACATAGTTGTCCTATTTAACCTCACTTTAATTACGGAAGGAAACACAGCTGTTAAAGGAAATAAGATGCCCTTAAAGCGAGCCGTTATATAGTGTTTTGTTATTTGCAGGGCCGCTGCTGACGCACAACCGTCTTGGATTTATGACGAACTAAATTAAAGTCGTTTCTTTTTCCTCCATCGTGGTGGTGCTGCTCGCCATTTAAATTGCAAAGCAACGGAACCATTCATCTTCCCACCCCTGCGCATTCATCTACAATACAATAAGGTACATACATTATAAAAATGTACCCCCCCTGCCCCCCCCTCCCCCCAACACTTTCAAGCGCTCCATTTGCAAGGGAAGATTTCATTCTGCCACATTCACTTGTTCTTCCGCCGCTGACCAGTCGCTCGCTACCAGAAACCAAACATTTTTGAAAAAGATTTATTACTTCGTGATTACAGCAAAAATTAAGGTACGCTTTCTCTTCCTTTTTTAATAAAAATATAATTTATACTCGGAAGAGCATGAAAAAATTGTGTTCGCTTTTGTAAGGGCTGTTCCTTATGGCATAAATATGAACTCGTCTGAATATCAGATCATGAACTGAACTTTCAAGAAAATCGACAAAAAAATTAATTTTTGTGTTTGAATATTTAACAAAATTTGATGTACTACACTCACATGACTTTCTCTACTCTTGTACTAACCATTCTTACAAACTCTTATTCCTATATCTTCTTCGTGTTAGTTAAGATAAACATTTGTACAAATTATCTTATTGCTTATTTCCTTGTAGGTACAAGGGGAATATTAGAATACAGTACAGTTTGTAGAGTTTAAGCTTTGAGATCCGTTCTCTTTGCACGATTAACATATAAAAAAATTAACAAGGTTGTTGCATTTCGCTAAAGTTCTAAGTTTTCCGAAACTCACACACATAACAAGGAATATCTCCGAAATGGTTTACCCTACAAGAAAATTTATTTGGACATAAATTGTGTATTTTAGCAAGGTCTACATTTTTTGTATAGTGTGATTTGGTCTATCTCTAACGGTTTACCAGTTATGCAAAAGTCGTCCAGAGTAAATACGACTACAGGAGCTATAGCCAGAAAATTCAAGATATACATTTCATTTGTCATCAAAATATCTCAAACATATGACATTTTAATCATAATCGTTAGAGCCATTTTCAAGAAAATCAAAATTTTCGAAAAATTTTCCATGCAAAGGGTAGTTTAAGGTGGGGCTATTTTCTTCAAAATCTTCACGTCGCGTCCTTGAAAGACATTAAACTTAAATACCCACTTTGGTTTTTAACCGACTTTTCGTTTTTGAGTTATGCTCTCCACAGACTGACACACACACACACACGGACCTTTTTCTAAAAATGCTTTTTTTTGGATTCAGGGGACCTCAAAACATATTTCCGGTGAAATCTCGACATCAAATTTTTGGGTGGAATACAATACTTCCCGTACTTACCAGTAAAGAAAGTAAAAATGAACAACGATGTTCCATTTCAGGAAAGTTTTAAGTTTTCCGAAACTGGCACTAGTGCTACATATTGGGTAATTTTGCACGAGTTATAGGATCATAATAAGGAGTTTTAATGTTAGGATTGCAAAAAAGTTGTTCTTTTCGTCACATTTCTGCTTTATCCAGCCAAGCAGGCACGCTGCTGATTATCGTAAAATAAAGGATAAATCACTGATGTGATGTGTGAAGTTACGTACGTATTTCCTCGCTTATCTGCACCCGGTACAATGAATAACACTTTCCGCTGCCTTTAAGAAGCAGCTACTGCTGCACAAAAAGGGAGTTTTATGGGGCGGGTAATAAACGGGAGATAAGCTCAGTGAGATCCGCCCCCAGAATGGATCATCCCTTAACTTCTCGTAAACACTCCATGCAAATCAATAGAAGTGCTCCTGCTTGTGCTCCTGCTCCTCGAGGAGGAGTCCGTTAGAAAATTAACGAGGCAGCGTTCCGTAAACAAACACAAGAGTTTCGCACTTGTCTCTCTGTCTATCTGTCCTTAAAACCCTGTCTTCGCATTCAAGTGTTATTTATGAGTCGAGGTTAACTGGGTGCAACGCAATCTCCTGCACAACTCATTTCGCCTATATGAGGACTCAATTATTACACTAATTAAACATTTAGCAATTACTAATAACTAATAATTACTATACTATACTATTACTATCATTTGAGACACAATTTTTATTCTGTGCCTTGCTAGAGTATAAGAATTCGTTATGCTTCCTAATTTCCAGAACTTTACCATTCATTATTGTCCCTCATCATTCTCCTCATTTGTTTCACCGACTTCTTCCTTCGTCTTGCAAAAATTATTTTTATACTATCTTCCCATATTATCCGGGTATCACTCCTCGTATCCTTACTAATATATATTTAGTTTTTCTAACCTCTATCATCCCAAAATGTCCCCAACACTTCAATTGTGTCTTTATCTCCTCCAAACAGGCTTGACTTACCTACTTGTCTAATTCTCTTATTCCATCGCAGTCTTCTCTTAGATATTTCATCTCACTGGCTTGAAAATTACTTATTTTCTTATCTTGTATTGGTATACTTTCGATTATGTCAGCATCGGTACCACTAACAATTGATATAATTGCATTTTTCCCCATAGGAATATTTTATTAAATTAATTATGCATATTATTTGATTTTATTTAATGATTCGTATGCATAAACTATAGTATTGCCTTTCACTTCACCTACAGTTAAAGTTAAAAAAGTTAAAACTGCGTGCCATAGTTTTACCTTTCCATAAATATTCGATTTCCCATTAATCGGACAATTCCGCTCCTATTCGGTCATTCTCGTCACTGTCTTAGTCATTCAAACATAGAGGCTCTAGAAGACAAACTCCAACAATTGGAAAATGCAGTATCAACATAACCTATGTATGTAAATGTGTAAGGAGCACCAGATACAAGCAGAACAACCACAGTTTGTACATTTACTGATTTTAATATTCCAGATTTTGTTTATCGAATCGATATAATTGCTTGAATCCCTAGGCTGTTTTCTTTCTTTAAACGTCTTGCCAGCCCGAACTTGAAGTAAAGCAGTATTTTACCTTATTATGGATATTTGTTAAGCAAGTGAAGCCTGGAGAAAGGCACGCTATGAATTTTCCCTACGAAACAAATTCTTTTGTTACGTTTTATACAAGACAATCACACTTCATTATAAGTATAGAAGTATAACCTATTTACGACCTTCTAAATCGATAAGAGAAGCATATACTAAGATTCTTATACTTAGGACCCAGTATTTCTTCATCCTAACGTCCATCATTCGTTCTAATTGTTCCTAGATGCTCGTACATGTTGCTTTCCCTTTGTTCGAAGCTCTTTTCCCTATTCTATCACACTTACTTGTAATTTCTGCCATCAACACTACTATACCAGCATTCTCAGATAGATTGGTCTCATATTCCAGTAGAAGCATTCACTTTACCAGTAGCAACACTTGAAATCTCTGAATGCCATTGCAGAGAAGACTGTGTAAACGTTATCCCAATAGCTACGTCCGTCAATCTACGTCACGGCATGTCAATTGTTCACACAGACAGGTAAACACGTGACTAATTTACTACCATAGTGCTACTATAGTATAGTGACGTGAATAACAATACATCGTAATTGTACATTAACATTTACATATATTCATTAAAATTGTAACCAAATGGGAATAAAAACGCCCTATAAATTGCAGGCATATGCGTAAAAATAGGCTAAATTTCAAAAGCAAACACTTTCTGATTAGTACTGCCATCCCTTGTTTGGGACAAATACTAAATGCTGACATTAAGAACTTGATATGAAGGAGTAAAGCAGAAGAAAAAGAAGAATAACTGTGTTATCTCATGCTCTGTGCTTGGGGGTAAGTTTCATGTTAATTCTGCTTCATCAATAAGGAAAAGCTCAAGATTCCTGAGGCATACATCCGTACGTGTATTTGCAATAGTCAGCGAGCCGCAAAGTTCGCTTTCCCGCCCTGCCCTTCAGCTCTTCATTCATTATGTTATTTTCCGCTACAGTAAACGGCACTGCTTTGTGCGCCTTTTTCAACAATAAATTCATCCCCATCAGCAATCCTGCCTCGTTTTATTTAAATTTCTGCTACTCAACTTTATACTAAACAATAAACAAAATATCTAATGTGTTACACTCACGTGACTTTCTCTGCTCATGTTTCAACAAACTATTATTTTAAAAAGGTAATTATTCTTTCTACCTCATGTAAATTGAGACAAACATTGGTAATTCAACTTGGCTTTGAGATTCTATTCTTTTTGCATGACTAGGGGAAACAAAACGAATAACAACTTCCCATTTAAGAAAAGTATATATATATACTTGAGAATTCAAACCGATAACTGGAAATACCTCGGAAAAGGTTATATCCACACAAAATAAAAATGTGACTGACATAAATTGTATGTTTTAAAGATACACGACGTTTTTGTGCTGTAAAACTGTCTCCAGTTATACAACAATCATTCAGAATGAGGAAGAATTGAGGTCTAATTGCGAAAAGTTCACGATGCAACATTAATTTATAATAACAATATTTTAAACATATCCTACCTTAATCGTATTCTATTCATACATAGAATTACTTCATCACTAATAAGGAAAGTAAGGAATAATTCTCTAGGTTCTTTTAGTTCCGGCTTCTTCGTTCTCATACCAACCTTGAGGTTGATCACCCATTCTAGATTCTCTCTCTCTCTCTCTCTGCTCCTCGTATCTCTGTATTGATCTCTTTGCGTGCAATATAATACTTCCATACCCACCATAGCACGGCAATAAGCAGAAATTGAGTGAATTAGCAATTTCAAATTAGGTTGAGAGAACTTCCAAGAATATTAAACATGCTGCTGCTGCCGCATATCGGGGTAATTATGTCTTATAATCGCATACTGCAAGTAATTGCAGCGGTGGTTAATTTAAATTCATTAGTTCTGAGAAGATTTGAATTGTTCAGTGCACAGACTTACGTGGAATTCATAGGAAACGCCATAAGGAAGCAGTGAAATGATATTATAACCTATTTGGTCAAAAAACCTATTTTTATTGCAACAAAATGCACTATAGCTTAAACATGTACGAAGATTTAATCACTTTTGAGTAACTCGTAAACCGTAAAAGATAGAATAGCTTGTACGAGAATAACTAGAAAAAGTCATGTGAGTGCGATAAAGGCTCTATTGACACTTCAGTACATACCAAAGCCAGCGTGGAGTAAGATCTGGGCACTTACCTAGAACAAAACAAACAAAATTGCATTAGTACTTCGCAATTACTTTTTGCGGCGATATACCTATAACACTGATTCAATGTAAAACATACTGTTCTGAATGACGACCTTCATAAGCAAAACAGAGCTTCGTTTGTGTGGTGGCGTTGACATAGAGGAATTATGTAGTGGTGAAAAGCTCCCTGCGACGTGGAATGCTACAAGCTTGGGGCGAGGATTCTGCTTAGGTTTGTTATTCTATGGTCGTTGTCAAGCAATTGTGTTAGTAAAATCAACTAATGGGAAGCAGTTTTGTATTTGTTACTTGAACCCAGAGTTATTATCTACTACTGTGAGAAAAAGGAGAAGGAAATAAACAATAAGGTGAACTATTTGTTATACAATATATTTAAAGTAGATACATAACTGTCTAGATTGACTTAATACCTGTGATAACCAAGAAGAAGATAGCTGAACCCCATAACTCAATATTACGTATATTACACGGTTCCGCAAAATTGTTCAGGAACATCACGCTCTCTACCATTCAAATGGACAATTTTGCTATATTTTCCTGCCCAAAATGGCTATTTTAGACAAAATGCTATACACACATAGATGCATGTCAAAATCTTAATCTCGAACTTTTACGAAATAACGCGTGTAATTATCTTCATTCCAAAAGAGCATTGTATCACAGGTAAACCATAATGAATAGAACAAATCTAATCAAACATACTTAGAGGCAATAAATTTTCATATAGGTACGAATTATTACTCGATCATTCTTTTGTATTGTACAATGATGAGTAGGTCATTGTTTTGTTCAGTCAGTGTCGCCAACTGTATCCCATAAATCAATTTATTGCACCTTGCAATTCCATATGAATTTGCCAACTGTGTTTTTAAGAACTGTTCTTAAATGGTGATGATGATCATATATTTTTCCAGAGGAAGGGTTATCTGTAAATCTTAAAAATAAAGTAACATTTATTTGAGATTATAAACTGGTTTTTTGTTATAACAAGAAGAGATATTCGAAATACATGTAATTTTTGGGTTTCGGTTTCCTCAGTTGGCAGTGCTGAATAAATCGAACTACACTTTGATATGGTATTTAAGTTCATATTCTGACTGTCACTGCACTCGGTTACGTCACACGTCTTACGATATTGACCCCTAGCGCTAGTGCAACAAGTAGCTCCTCAATTGATCCCCCGAGACCTAACGAGGCTGAGTGCACCTCTTGCCAGACCTCCCAGCGGGGATAAAGTCCCCGTGCTGGTACCGGGGATCGAACCCGTGTTCTACGCGCCAGAGGCAACTGCAACGCACCAACTGCGCTACGATATTAGTTGTCATAAATGTCTTTGTGGTACTAGGCATTTCCGAGGTATTCTTTGTTATAGTGACCGGCTTTAAAACATATGACTATCACTTAAAGCCTACTGGATTCTCATATTCTGCTTATAATTACAAGAAAATATGTAATTTCACAAATGTTTGTCTCTATTAAGACCGTCTCAACGGCGGTGCGGAGGTTTGGCACGGGGTGCACTCAGCCTCGTTAGGTCCCGGAGATACCTGATGAAGTAGCGATCCTGGTCGTGAATGTAAAGAAAAGAGTAAAGAAAACCATGTGAATGTATAACTAAGGTTGTTTTTAGGAGATTATAGTTTTTTTAATATGTGATTTTAGGCAATTTATAGATCTTCATCCTCGTATCTTTAAATGATGTTTACGTAAGCGTTGAAGATATGTAGGGGTGTGTTCATTTTGAGGAATTTGTCGCAATGCGGGGCGAAATGCAAGTTACCTATATGCGGCACAGGGATTTATATACTGCGAGCGTACGTGCGTATTTCAGTGTTGGCCCATATCTCACGCAAGGTGCAACACGATTACACGCACACCACCACTGTTCGGATAACACTTTGTTTTATCTTTATTTATGATGCCTGCTTATTACATATTTACCTTCATTTAACCGCAACTCAGTCTTGCATGGCTTTGTGCCTGCATTCACATATCAACAATGTCTTACATCACGTCAGCTACACTGGGACTGAATTTTCAATTTTACATCTGTTCACTTGAGCGTTGGCACACATGATATGAAATACAGAAATGACTGTGCATTGGCTCTATGTTCTAGCTCAAACAATTTCTCAGATAATAGAATTAAATATGTTTAATTGCCTTAAAAATATTATTTCTTTAAAACTCCGTTCAGGTTCTTCAGAGAACTACTAGCGGAATTTTCTGATACTTGCAGAGAAATACATTTTTGTTTTATGAAGTTGTGTTAAAATTCCTTTTATCAGATAAATTAAAATATCAAATGATATACAGCTATCTATAGAATATTTATATGATATAATTAAAAAATTGGCAATATCTTCACCTAAAAATTTCTGTTCCTGACATATATACACCACTGCTTTGTCGAACAAATGCAGAACGGTCCCCTTCGAAGTTCTCTGCAGACTTGCAGATGTCTTGGCGGGCGATAAGCAAGTGTTCGAAAGGGTTTTGATGTTTTTAGCGGAGATTAACATGAGATTGAGAATTTGAAAGCTTAGATGTTTCATTTTTTGACATATTTGTCGGTTTTATTTAATTATGGCCTCTGTTTTGTGTATCTATGTATATTATTTTCCTTTTTACTAGTAATTTTGTTTTATATTAAACTTGTTTTTTGCCATGAACTGCCTTTTAAGGCAGATACTCGCAGATTGTACAATATGGAATTATTTATCTAACTCACTCCCTATCTTATGCATATAAACTTTCAGATTTTACCCATTAATAATTGCTGTATTAGCATCTACAGTTTTTAATAAGCTCTATTTTTCCTCTGGTTATTTTTTCCTACATCAGATATCCCCAAGATAATTAATTATCTAATCAATTATCTCAGCATCGAACTTTTCGCTTCCTTCAGTGTTGCTCTCAAATATTTTCTTGACTTAGCCTTGCATCTTTTCCCTCCGGATCCAAGTCTTCATATAATTTCTTAATTAGCGCTTTACTCGTTAATTTTCCGGTCGTCAGTTTAAATTTACACTCCTTTTCTCTCTTGCAAGAAAATATTTGTCGCTCGCTTTGGAAAAGATTTAAACTGGAAGAAATCGCAAGAAAGTGGAAATCACAGGCAAATAAATGTCCAGAAGGGTTGAAACATTCACTACATTTCGATGACTTCAATCCCATTCTCAATACGATCCCGTTTCCATGTTGAATTCAATCCAAATAACATGAATTTGGATACAAAAGGGTCAAGTTTTTATGTTGGTCACTTGTTTCCTGTAACTTTTGAGGTGATTCCATGCAACAGAATTTCGATCCAATCCCACTTCTAAGAGGATGAGATTCAACAATTAAGTTCGATCTGAATCCTTGTTTCCATGCAGTATTTAATCGGGAATGAGAAGTCAGGTTGATGGAAAAGTAGTGATTTCAAGTAACCAATATCTCCGTCTTTAGTGAAAATGCTGCTGGTTGTTACAGTGGTGAACTAAGTCATATTTCTGTGTGTGTGCGTGTGTGCGCTACTAAATGCACGAGAGGGTGAAACAGTTGAAGTAACATCGCATTGCAAACAAGCAGACGTTTATTGTTTAAACTCGCCTCTATTTTTTCTAAGATGATTACGTGAATTCAAACGTCTGGATTGCGTTGACATTTGGCAGCAAATTCTTCGTTCTTCTTGAACAAGAATTGATTTTCTGTCAAAATTCAGTGACACGCCTTGAAGTATAAATTATTATTATTATCGTTAATGGCTTCCTTTATTTCGATTCGTTCTTGTCAGATCCCATCATGCACTTCACATTGGAAAACTTCATTTGACTGAAGTCAACGTGTCGAAGATACCCTAGATGAGTTTGCATTTACAGACAGACATATTTAATTTCCTCTAAGTCTTGGCCGGAGAATAGAGCAAGTGAAATGGAAAGCATACTGGCTGCTTGCTGTGCTGCATTGCAAGTGACTTTTGTATAGCTGGAGAACTTTAAGATATAGACAAAATCTTACTATACAAAAATTTACATCTCGTTAAAGCATACAAATTATATCAAATACATTTTTTGTGGAGTTAACCGTTTCCGAGATATTCATTGCTAACCGTCTAAATTTTCCAGTGCCATTGGTGTCCAACAGTTTTTACTTCGTCTACTACTAAGTAGACGAAGTATTGTATTCCACCCAACAATTCCACGTCGAGATTTTACCGAAAATATATGTTTTGAGGTACCCTGAATAAAAGAAAAGCATTTTTAGAAAAAGGTCCGTGTGTATGTTTGTCAGTTTGTCAGCCTGTGGACAGTATAACTAAAAAACGAAAAGTCGGTTAAAAACCAAAGTTGGTATTTAAGTTTAATGTCTTTCAAGGATGCGACACGAAGATTTTTTTACGATTTTGATTAAAATGCCATATGTTTGAGATATTTTGACGACAAATGAAATGTATATTTTGAATTTTCTGGCTATAGCCTATGCAGCTTTGTTTATTCTGGAAGACTCCTGAATATCTCGTAAACCGTAAGAGACAGACAAAATCTCACAGAACACTCAGTTTATGTCAAAATAAATTGTTTTGTAGAGTGAGCCATTTCGGAGATATTCCTTATAATTTGTGCGAGTTTTGGAGAATTTATACTTCTGTCAAATGGAACAACATTATTCATTTTCTTATATGTGTATTAGCCGTTCAAAGAGAACGGTATATCAAAGCTTTAAAATATTTGACTATCGCACAAAGCGTACTGTATTCTAATATTCCCCTTGTACCTGCAAGGAAATAAGCAATAAGATAATTTGTACAAATGTTTATCTCAACTAACAGGAAGAAGATACAGGAATAACAGTTCGTAAGAATGGTTAGTACAAGTGTAGAGAAAGTCATGTGAGTCTAACACATCAGATTTTTTCTATTTATTTTATTTTTTATAATGTGAAGTTATAATTTTCCCCAATTAAATACAGAGTAGGAAAGGAAGATAAGACAGTAAAAATTCAAACTATGGCTGGTAGAACTGTTCAAAACATTTATAAGTATTGACCATTTACGACTAGTGATGCTTTACTAAAATGGGAAGTTATTCGATTTATATATAATAAAAAACAAGACATAAGATTATGATTACAAGTGTCTGTCGATTCACATAAAGCAGATATGAGAATAACCATTTTAAGAATGTTTTGTACATTTGTGAGTAGAGAAAGTGATGTGAGTTTTTTAAAGAGCTTGGTTTTAATAATCATCTTTGTGTGTGCGTGCGTGTGTGTTGTGTGTATGTGTGTATGTGTGTGTGGTGCGTATGTGTTGTGTGTATGTGTGTATGTGTTGTGTGTATGTGTGTATGTGTTGTGTGTATGTGTGTATGTGTTGTGTGTATGTGTTGTGTGTATGTGTTGTGTGTATGTGTTGTGTGTATGTGTGTATGTGTTGTGTGTATGTGTGTATGTGTTGTGTGTATGTGTTGTGTGTATGTGTTGTGTGTATGTGTGTATGTGTTGTGTGTATGTGTTGTGTGTATGTGTGTATGTGTTGTGTGTATGTGT
The DNA here is from genome assembly GCA_030765045.1 of Tenodera sinensis. Classification (NCBI taxonomy): domain Eukaryota; kingdom Metazoa; phylum Arthropoda; class Insecta; order Mantodea; family Mantidae; genus Tenodera; species Tenodera sinensis. Next base: position 5,400,708 of record CM060972.1, on the reverse strand, counting down.
GTATGTGTGTGTGGTGTGTATGTGTTGTGTGTATGTGTGTATGTGTTGTGTGTATGTGTGTATGTGTTGTGTGTATGTGTTGTGTGTATGTGTTGTGTGTATGTGTGTATGTGTGTATGTGTTGTGTGTATGTGTTGTGTGTATGTGTTGTGTGTATGTGTTGTGTGTATGTGTGTATGTGTTGTGTGTATGTGTGTATGTGTTGTGTGTATGTGTGTGTGTATGTGTGTATGTTGTGTGTATGTGTGTATGTGTTGTGTGTATGTGTTGTGTGTATGTGTTGTGTGTATGTGTGTATGTGTTGTGTGTATGTGTGTGTGGTGTGTATGTGTTGTGTGTATGTGTGTATGTGTGTATGTGTTGTGTGTATGTGTGTATGTGTTGTGTGTATGTGTGTATGTGTTGTGTGTATGTGTGTATGTGTTGTGTGTATGTGTGTATGTGTTGTGTGTATGTGTTGTGTGTATGTGTTGTGTGTATGTGTTGTGTGTATGTGTGTATGTGTTGTGTGTATGTGTGTATGTGTTGTGTGTATGTGTTGTGTGTATGTGTTGTGTGTATGTGTGTATGTGTTGTGTGTATGTGTTGTGTGTATGTGTGTATGTGTTGTGTGTATGTGTGTATGTGTGTATGTGTGTGTGGTGTGTATGTGTTGTGTGTATGTGTGTATGTGTTGTGTGTATGTGTTGTGTGTATGTGTGTATGTGTTGTGTGTATGTGTTGTGTGTATGTGTTGTGTATATGTGTTGTGTGTATGTGTTGTGTGTATGTGTTGTGTATATGTGTTGTGTGTATGTGTTGTGTGTATGTGTTGTGTATATGTGTTGTGTGTATGTGTTGTGTGCATGTGTGTATGTGTTGTGTGTATGTGTTGTGTGTATGTGTTGTGTGTATGTGTTGTGTGTATGTGTTGTGTGTATGTGTTGTGTGTATGTGTTGTGTATATGTGTTGTGTGTATGTGTTGTGTGTATGTGTTGTGTGTATGTGTTGTGTGTATGTGTTGTGTGTATGTGTTGTGTGTATGTGTTGTGTATATGTGTTGTGTGTATGTGTGTATGTGTTGTGTGTATGTGTTGTGTGTATGTGTTGTGTGTATGTGTGTATGTGTTGTGTGTATGTGTTGTGTGTATGTGTGTATGTGTTGTGTATATGTGTTGTGTGTATGTGTTGTGTGTATGTGTGTATGTGTTGTGTGTATCTGTTGTGTGTATGTGTGTATGTGTTGTGTGTATGTGTTGTGTGTATGTGTGTGGTATGTTGTGTGTATATGTTGTGTGTATGTGTTGTGTGTATGTGTTGTGTGTATGTGTTGTGTGTATGTGTGTATGTGTTGTGTGTATGTGTTGTGTGTATGTGTGTGCGTATGTGTGTGTTGTGTGTATGTGTGTATGTGTTGTGTGTATGTGTTGTGTGTATGTGTGTATGTGTTGTGTGTATGTGTGTATGTGTTGTGTGTATGTGTTGTGTGTATGTGTTGTGTGTATGTGTTGTGTGTATGTGTTGTGTGTATGTGTGTGCGTGTATGTGTATGTGTTGTGTGTATGTGTTGTGTGTGTGGTGTGTTGTGTGTATGTGTTGTGTGTATGTGTGTGCGTGTATGTGTATGTGTGTGCGTGTATGTGTATGTGTGTGCGTGTATGTGTATGTGTTGTGTGTATGTGTGTATGTGTTGTGTGTATGTGTTGTATGTGTTGTGTGTATGTGTTGTATGTGTTGTGTGTATGTGTTGTGTGTATGTGTTGTGTATATGTGTTGTGTGTATGTGTTGTGTGTATGTGTTGTGTGTATGTGTTGTGTATATGTGTTGTGTGTAGTGTGTATGTGTTGTGTGTATGTGTTGTGTGTATGTGTGTATGTGTTGTGTGTATGTGTTGTGTGTATGTGTTGTATGTGTTGTGTGTATGTGTTGTGTGTATGTGTTGTGTGTATGTGTTGTATGTGTTGTGTGTATGTGTTGTGTGTATGTGTTGTATGTGTTGTGTATATGTGTTGTGTGTATGTGTTGTGTATATGTGTTGTGTGTAGTGTGTATGTATTGTGTGTATGTGTTGTGTGTGTGTATGTGTTGTGTGTATGTGTTGTGTGTATGTGTTGTGTGTATGTGTGTATGTGTTGTGTGTATGTGTTGTATGTGTTGTGTGTATGTGTGTATGTGTTGTGTATATGTGTTGTATGTGTTGTGTATATGTGTTGTGTGTAGTGTGTATGTGTTGTGTGTATGTGTTGTGTATATGTGTTGTGTATATGTGTTGTATGTGTTGTGTATATGTGTTGTGTGTAGTGTGTATGTGTTGTGTATGTGTTGTATGTGTTGTGTATATGTGTTGTGTGTAGTGTGTATGTGTTGTGTATATGTGTTGTGTGTATGTGTTGTATGTGTTGTGTATATGTGTAGTGTGTATGTGTTGTATGTGTTGTGTATATGTGTTGTGTATATGTGTGTATGTGTTGTGTGTATGTGTTGTGTGTATGTGTTGTATGTGTTGTGTGTATGTGTGTATGTGTTGTGTGTATGTGTGTGGTGTGTATGTGTTGTGTGTATGTGTTGTGTGTATGTGTGTGTGGTGTGTATGTGTTGTGTGTATGTGTTGTGTGTATGTGTGTATGGTGTGTGTGGTGTGTATGGTGTGTGTGGTGTGTATGGTGTGTATGGTGTGTGTATGTGTGTATGGTGTGTATGGTGTGTGTGGTGTGTATGGTGTGTATGGTGTGTGTATGTGTGTATGGTGTGTATGTGTGTGGTATGTGTGTGGTGTGTGTATGGTGTGTATGTGTGTGGTATGTGTATGGTGTGTGTGGTGTGTATGGTGTGTGTATGTGTGTATGGTGTGTATGTGTGTGGTATGTGTGTGGTGTGTATGGTGTGTATGGTGTGTATGGTGTGTATGGTGTGTATGGTGTGTGTATGTGTGTGGTGTGTATGGTGTGTGTATGTGTGTATGGTGTGTATGTGTGTGGTGTGTGGTGTGTGGTGTGTATGGTGTGTATGGTGTGTATGGTGTGTGTATGTGTGTATGGTGTGTGTGGTGTGTGTGGTGTGTATGGTGTGTGTGGTGTGTGTATGGTGTGTATGTGTGTGGTATGTGTGTGGTGTGTATGGTGTGTATGGTGTGTGTATGTGTGTGGTGTGTATGTGTATGGTATGTGTGTGTATGTGTGTATGGTGTGTATGGTGTGTGTGGTGTGTGTATGGTGTGTGGTGTGTATGGTGTGTGTGGTGTGTATGGTGTGTATGGTGTGTGTGGTGTGTATGGTGTGTGTGGTGTGTGTATGGTGTGTGTGGTGTGTATGGTGTGTGTGGTGTGTATGGTGTGTGTGGTGTGTATGGTGTGTGTGTTGTGTGTATGTGTGTATGGTGTGTATGTGTGTGGTATGTGTGTGGTGTGTGTGGTGTGTATGGTGTGTATGTGTTGTGTGTATGTGTGTATGGTGTGTGTGGTGTGTATGGTGTGTATGGTGTGTGTGGTGTGTGTATGGTGTGTGTGGTGTGTATGGTGTGTATGGTGTGTGTGGTGTGTATGGTGTGTATGGTGTGTGTATGTGTGTATGGTGTGTACGTGTGTGGTGTGTGTGGTGTGTATGGTGTGTATGGTGTGTGTTGTGTGTATGTGTGTATGGTGTGTGTGGTGTGTATGGTGTGTATGGTGTGTGTATGGTGTGTATGGTGTGTGTATGGTGTGTGTGGTGTGTGTATGGTGTGTGGTGTGTATGGTGTGTGTGGTGTGTATGGTGTGTATGGTGTGTGTGGTGTGTATGGTGTGTGTGGTGTGTATGGTGTGTGTGGTGTGTATGGTGTGTGTATGTGTGTATGGTGTGTATGTGTGTGGTATGTGTGTGGAGTGTGTTGTGTGTGGTGTGTATGGTGTGTGTATGTGTGTGGTGTGTGTATGTGTGTATGGTGTGTGTGGTGTGTGTATGGTGTGTGTGGTGTGTATGGTGTGTATGGTGTGTGTGGTGTGTATGGTGTGTATGGTGTGTGTATGTGTGTATGGTGTGTACGTGTGTGGTGTGTGTGGTGTGTATGGTGTGTATGGTGTGTGTTGTGTGTATGTGTGTATGGTGTGTGTGGTGTGTATGGTGTGTATGGTGTGTGTGTATGGTGTGTATGGTGTGTGTATGGTGTGTGTGGTGTGTGTATGGTGTGTGGTGTGTATGGTGTGTGTGGTGTGTATGGTGTGTATGGTGTGTGTGGTGTGTATGGTGTGTGTGGTGTGTATGGTGTGTGTGGTGTGTATGGTGTGTGTATGTGTGTATGGTGTGTATGTGTGTGGTATGTGTGTGGAGTGTGTTGTGTGTGGTGTGTATGGTGTGTGTATGTGTGTGGTGTGTGTATGTGTGTATGGTGTGAGTGTGTGTGTGAGTGTGTGGTGTGTGTATGGTGTGTGTATGTGTGTGGTGTGTGTGGTGTGTATGGTGTGTATGGTGTGGTGTGTGTATGGTGTGTATGGTGTGGTGTGTGTATGTGTGTATGGTGTGTGTATGTGTGTATGGTGTGTATGTGTGTGGTATGTGTGTGGTGTGTATGGTGTGGTGTGTGTATGTGTGTATGGTGTGAGTGTGTGTGTGAGTGTGTGTGTATGTGTGTGGTGTGTATGGTGTGTATGGTGTGTGTGGTGTGTATGGTGTGTATGGTGTGTGTGGTGTGTATGTGTGTGGTGTGTATGGTGTGTATGGTGTGTGTGGTGTGTATGGTGTGTATGGTGTGTATGGTGTGTGTGGTGTGTATGGTGTGTGTGGTGTGTGTGGTGTGTATGTGTATGGTGTGTGTGGTGTGTATGTGTGTGTGGTGTGTATGGTGTGTGTGGTGTGTATGGTGTGTGTATGTGTGTATGGTGTGTATGTGTGTGGTATGTGTGTGGTGTGTATGGTGTGTGTGGTGTGTATGGTGTGTATGTGTGTGGTGTGTGTGGTGTGTATGTGTGTGTGGTGTGTATGGTGTGTATGTGTGTATGGTGTGTGTGGTGTGTGTGGTGTGTGTGGTGTGTATGTGTATGGTGTGTGTGGTGTGTATGGTGTGTATGTGTGTGGTGTGTATGGTGTGTATGGTGTGTGTGGTGTGTATGGTGTGTATGGTGTGTATGCTGTGTGTGGTGCGTGTGGTGTGTGTGGTGTGTGTGGTGTGTGTGGTGTGTGTGGTGTGTATGGTGTGTATGGTGTGTGTGGTGTGTATGGTGTGTATGGTGTGTGTGGTGTGTGTGGTGTGTATGGTGTGTACGGTGTGTATGGTGTGTATATGTGTGTGGTGTGTGTGGTGTGTATGGTGTGTATGGTGTGTGTGGTGTGTGTGGTGTGTGTGGTGTGTATGGTGTGTGTGGTGTGTGTGGTGTGTATGGTGTGTATATGTGTGTGGTGTGTATGGTGTGTATGTGTGTGTGGTGTGTATGGTGTGTATATGTGTGTGGTGTGTGTGGTGTGTATGTGTGTGTGGTGTGTATGGTGTGTATGGTGTGTATGGTGTGTATGGTGTGTGTGGTGTGTGTGGTGTGTATGGTGTGTATGTGTGTGGTGTGTATGGTGTGTATATGTGTGTGGTGTGTATGGTGTGTGTGGTGTGTATGGTGTGTATATGTGTGTGTGTGTGGTGTGTATGTGTGTGTGGTGTGTATGGTGTGTATGGTGTGTGTGGTGTGTATGGTGTGTGTGGTGTGTATGGTGTGTATGGTGTGTATGGTGTGTGTGGTGTGTGGTGTGTATGGTGTGTATGTGTGTGTGGTGTGTATGGTGTGTATATGTGTGTGGTGTGTGTGGTGTGTATGGTGTGTATGGTGTGTGTGGTGTGTATGGTGTGTATGTGTGTGGTGTGTATGGTGTATATGTGTGTGGTGTGTATGGTGTGTATGGTGTGTGTGGTGTGTATGGTGTGTATGTGTGTGGTGTGTATGGTGTGTGTGGTGTGTGGTGTGTGTGGTGTGTATGGTGTGTATGGTGTGTATGTGTGTGGTGTGTATGGTGTGTATGTGTGTGGTGTGTATGGTGTGTATGTGTGTATGGTGTGTATGGTGTGTATGCTGTGTATGGTGTGTATGGTGTGTATGTGTGTGGTGTGTATGGTGTGTATGTGTGTATGGTGTGTATGGTGTGTATGGTGTGTATGTGTGTATGCTGTGTGTGGTGTGTGTGGTGTGTGTGGTGTGTATGGTGTATGTGGTGTGTATGGTGTGTATGTGTGTATGGTGTGTGTGTGTGTTTGTATGTGTGCATGTATGTGCGCGTGCATGTATGTGTGTCAAAAGCAGGCCTCTGTAGCCCTTTTGTCGTGGGAGACCGCAGTATCATCTTCGATTAACTTCTTACACAAGGGGCTGGCGAGGATGAGGGAGAAACCTCCCCTTGCTTCCTGTTTTCCAAATTAATTTTATGCTAAGGAATCGTTTTAATTAAAAGGGGAAGGAGCAGAGCGTGACCATGAGAACTGGAAGTCACGTTCTCACGCTTACGTCACGGCGATTACACTCTTAAAACGTCACAATTATTACTGCAAAACAGCACAAAGCATCAACCCACTGATAGTGCCAACATTACTTCGCCGCGTATCCACGGTGAATCAAAGTAACTGTTTGAGTTCTCTAATACATCTACTTTTCTCAAATGTAAATGCGTTCTGTTTTCTTCCCTTTCCTTTTTTTATCTCTGGGTGATATAAGCAGAACGGAATTTCAAGTATATTATATAGTGACCAACTTTAAAACATTTGATAAAGTGAATTTGACTATCACGAGTTGCATTTATTAAAAGTACTTCACAAATTGAAAAACGATACAGCCAATAAAATTTTGTTTAAAAGCTAAGCTCTTAAAATATTCACCCCCCGCCCCCGCCCAATCTTTAGGAAGTTGACAATGTCAATAGACAATTTGTTGATTTATAATTTCGCAGAGTATAACATTTGTCAAACAGATTACAAATATATTTGCTGTTGCATTCTGTGTTCTGAGGTTTCCCCCTTCGGATTATTTCGTCTATTTCAGCATTAGATGCTTCACTGAAACGGGTGTCAGCAATTTTTGACATCTAAATCTAGCAGCTCTGTTGCGTCAAATCACGAAAGCTGTTGTAGCACAGTGCAGCTAGATTCTCTAACCTGATTATACCATAAGAACAGGTGATAGTAAAATTTGATAATTTTTTTGCGAACGAAAACTGCCATTGGTTGAAGTTTGAAATTGTTGTGCAAATGATTGGTTGATTTGAACCAAGTGACCCGGAATAGTCACCTAAAGTGTACTGTATCCCTCCCCCCCCCCCCCATACTTCTCTTGTACCTACAAGAAAATCATCAAAGTAATATCACAGGACGTGTGAGCTAACCTATAAATTCTCGAGCGGAATGAGACTGAGACCATCGAATTATGTTCATCTGGACTATTTGATACATATTATATCACAATACCTAAACTATATTCATTTCGATTACTGTAGCACTGCCAACTAAGGAAAACGAAACCCACGAATTACATGCATTTTGGTCTTCTCTTGTTATAACAGAAGAGTAATTTATAATCTCAAATCTCACTTTATTTGTAACATTAACAATCTTTCTTCGGGAAAACACATTAATAATTATCAAAAGAACAGTTGTTAAAACACAGTTGTCAAATTGAAATGAAGTGCTATTTTGATGGTAATGTGTGATCAATTGTTTTTCAGTGATTTAAGGTTGGCGACACTGACTAAACACAAGAAAACGATGGTAGAAAACAAAATAATGACCCGGTGATGATTCGTATATAATTTAACGCCTTTGGTATGAAACAGCGAATACAAATGTTTTATCTTGATTGACATGAAACAGAAAGAGGCACCAGCGCTTGCAAACACAGTTGGTACAGCACTTTCCGTCGTTAGTGTAAGTAAACAGTCGGAAAGTGAAAGTCGTTTGTATTGCACGATAATATAGCAGACGAACACACAATTATTTTATTTCGCCGCAAATTACTAAAAAAACTACTTTATAAACAATTCCATTTTACTCGGTTGGTAGCCATGCGAGGGGATAGCGGATGACAGCAGAACGTCAGTCATATCCAAGTGCGTCCGCAGGCAAACACCTGTCATAAGTTGGTAACATGCGTTTATACGCTCCAGCTTTGTCGGCGATGCTATAGAGATTTCTACCACGTTGAGAACGTTATTCAATGTATCATTTAATAAACCACTAACTCAAATTTGTTGACTGAAAATATTCTGAAAGTAAGGGGATCGGTATAATGGTACCAAATAACTGAATTTTCTGAAAGTTATGGTTTTTATCTAAACTGTTTCAAACTTCTGTCACGTGTTCTCCTGACGTGACCCAATAGGTTAAAGGAAGGTAAACTGAAGCACAAGAAAAAAAAAAAAAAAAAAAAACCTTCTTTCTCTACAGTTTTGGAAGGAAATGGTACGATCAGTACGTATAGTCATCTTAGTATATCCTTTTCTCCTTAACAAATTATCGATCTAGTAGATTATGCATATGTTACACCTCTTTCCTTAGAATTAAGTATGATTGTCAGATATAAAACGTAGAAAAAGGATTTGCTTAGTAGACAATACTGAGAAAAATCATAGTGTGGCTTCTTATAGACCTCGCTTGTGTAACAAATGCCTATAATATAGTAAAATGGCTGCATTTGTTAAGTTCTGGCTAGAAAGATGTTTAAAGGAGCAAAACAGCCTAGAGATTGAAGCAATTCTATCGCTTCGATAAACAGAATGTGGAGTTGTTAATTCAGTAAATTTACCAACTGTATTTATTGCCCTTGTATCTCATATCCCTCACAATTTACATATACAGATTATGTTGATACTAGATTTTCCAATTCATCGAGTTAGTCGCCTTTTATAGTCTTTAAATGAGGCCGTGACGAAAATAACCGAATAGGGTCGGAAGTGTCCGATTAACAGGAAATCGCTTATTTGTAACAAACGAAGAACGAAACGAAGTATATGTTATTCCTTCAAGCTTTTTCTGCAATAAAGGGAACGGTAAAAGTACATTTTATGCATATAGCTAGGAAAAGTAAGTCTAGGCAGTAGATGGTTTGGAACAGAGGAACAATATAAATACATAATGGCAATAGACAGAAACAACATCGCAGTGAACAAGCGGACGATCAGAAATAAAGATACACGTTAATAACACGAAAGGAAGGAAGGAAGAAAGAAGGGAGAAAACACAGAAATAAAGAGAAGAGAAGAGGAAAGCTTTGGCGACTTAGCCACAGTAAATGGTATGCCAGTGATATACGAGCTGTGCAATCCCGGACGACAGACGAATAATCACATCGGGGATTGCGAGGATATGTTAGGAAAATCGAACTGCTCCTACTCCACGGCAAACTTTACTACTTCCATCCCATCTTCAAGATTAAATACAACACTCTTCATCCAACAAGCTCACACAAGTTATCAGAGGGAGCTACTTCACGCACCAAATATATGTAGGTATATCGAACCCCAGTTAAAATGCTCTCTGCTTTAGTGACGAGGTGGGAAGAAAGAAGGTCGCGTTTGCAGCTCTCATGTAAACAGAGCTCTGCTAGTATCGAAGCCTATTACCTACGCTACGCGACCTTATTTCTCAAAAGACTGCGATATAACGCGGCGTTTTAACATTCTTCTTTTCGTTTCATTCTTTGACCATCTCTCAATTTCTGGTATCGTCTGCTGCGAGTGATAATTCACCTCCAGCTCTCTTTCATATTAGTATAAACTTCACTATCAACTCAAAACACTACTGTCGCCCGGCTGCGTTCATTTGTTTGTTCTGACGTCACTATATATCCTACCCGTTCTTAACAATGCTGTGCCAGCATGCATGACTGCTTGCAGCGTAGCCAAGTTGAAACAAGGTTTAGCGTGCGATTTCAATGTTAATTTCTGGCTAAACTGCTAGACTTGCGAGAAAATGACATTATGTGAAATTTGTTCTGAAAATGATACGCTTTCTTTTCTACAAGAATCAGCCCTTCATTCTTAGTTATTGGCAAGCTAGGCCGTGCTAATACTTGAAACTCTCCGGTGGCGGCTCGTACTACCACTTCACCTTCCCATGAGGACTTTCACATCCCCTAGGGCCCCAGGACTCGCAGCACGAAGATTTACAGACAGCAAGCTCCTATGCACGTCGAAACTCGCACCCACGCTTAGAATCGTGAAATAGCCCACCACGATGAAAGATAAAATGACATGAAATAAAGGAACAGAAAATTTGGAGGCTGTAATAATTCTTCCTATAATTAGCTTAGCGACCTGAGGAAACCCCCGAAAATACCCACAGGAATGTACCTATATATCAGACGATACCACAAACAGTTTAAGGAGAATAGCAGTCTACAAAAGGCAAATCAACAGGAAGGCCCACGACATCAGAAGATGATGTAGAAAGAATCCGACAGACCTGAGTTCACAGTTCTCAGAAGTCCGTTCCACGTCGTAGTCTACAGTTAGGTCTTCCGAAGTCAACAGGTATGACATCATGCGAAAGAGATTGAAGCTGCATAGCTATGAAATTCAAATCTTACATACAATAAAACCACAGGACAAATTGCTACCATGTTACAAAGAATTGACGATGAACCACATTTCTTGAAAACATCATCTTTAACGAACTAATGTTATTTGTAAACTGTTTGAGTTACTGGGTGTACTAATACTTGGTTCACAGTGAGCACGTAAGGGAAGGCCCTGTACAACTGCACAGGGATCAATGATCTTGTCACCCTGTTTGGAGATTCTATGGCAAGTAAAATGTTGCCCGACATTTCTCGGCATGGTGAAAATGTATGGGTGTGGCTGCAGCATCAGACGAAGACAATCTGCCTGGCCGGGTGTGCACTTCACAAAGGAAGCATCACCACTGGTCCCCTCAGGAAAACTGTTACACCACCATTTAATTATATTAATTACCGTAGGACATCATTTACCTAACACGCATGCGCGTGGCCCAGAAATATTGACGGCAATCTCCATAGAAGCTTATATTTATCGATTGCGTTATAAAAGAGGCTGTATATGTATCCCATAGGTTAACAAAGTGGGGCTTGCTGCGTGAGTGAATTCACTCCTCACTCCGCTAATAAATTCTCCCAGCCCAAGGCGTTACAAAGCTTTTTCCAATACCTACCTCGCCATAACACAGTACGATATATTACACTCACACGACTTCCCCTACTCGCTCTTCTATCAACTATACTTACATTCCTCTATCTTCATGTCAGTCAAGAGAAACATTTGCACAAATGATGTCATTTTCCTGTAGGTACAAGGGAAATATGGGCTTTGAGCAACAGTCAAATATTTTAAAGCTGGTCGCTATATGAACACTTTGAAGTTACACTCTCTTTACACAGCCAATAGACAAAAAAGTGAATAACGACCTTCCATTTGAGAAAAGTATAAGTGCTGTAATATCACACAAACAACAAGGAATGTTTCCGAAATGGTTCATTCCACAAAAAATGCATTTGGCCACAACTTGTGTAGTAAGATTTGGTCTATCCCTTATGGTTTAGCAGTTATGCAAAGGTCATCAACAGCAAACACGACTATATAGCCAATAGCGAGAAAATTCAAAATTTACACTTCATTTGCCGAAATGGTATCTTAAATATGTCATTTTAATCAAAATCGCTCTAAAATCAAAATTTTGGACAACATTTTCCATGTAAAGGGTAATTTAGGGTGCAACAATTTTCTTCAAACTCTTCGTGTCGCATGCTTAAATGGCATTAAGCTTAAATACCAACTTTGGTTTTAACCGACTTCTCGTTTTTGAACTATGCTGTCTACACACACACACGCACACACACATACACACACGCGCGCGCACACCCCCACACACACGCACACGCACACGCACGTACACACACGCGCGCGCGCATACCCACACACACACACACAGATCTTTTCCCACATATACCAGACCTTAGCAGAAGTCCATTGGAAAAGTATGCGCTGCTAAGGTCCGTTTTCCCATGAAGAGCAGGCTAGATTTGATGGCTAACAAATGCTCGACAAGCAGGGTAACTCCGACCTTGTTGCTTTCAGAGAATCAAGTGTTGCCTATCTGCAAACACAATAAGGAACAAGTGAGCCACTTGGTATTCGTACAATGGATTCACGGACTCTCGAAAATATGTATTTCCGATTAAATCCCGATATCAATTAAAAACCAAAGTCGGTATTTAAGTTTAATATCTTTCAAGGATGCGACACGAAGATTTTGAAGAAAATAGCTCCACCCTAAACCAGTCTTTACATGGAAAATGTTTGGAAAATATTGATTTTCTTGAAAAGGGCTCTAACGATTTTGATTAAACTGCGATATGTTTAAGATATTTGTATGACAAATCAAATGTATATTTTGAATTTTCTGGCTGTAGCCTATGTAGTCCTGTTTACTCTGGATGACTTTTGCATAACTGGTAAACGGTAAGAGATAGACCAAATCTTACTGTACAAAAAATGTAGATCTTTTTAAAATACGCAATGTATGTCCAAATACATATTTTGTAGAGTGAACCGTTTTGGAGATTCCTTGTTATTTGTGTGAGTTTTGGAGAACTTATACTTCTGACAAATGGAACATCGATGTTAAGCGTGCAAAGAGTACGGAATCTGAAAGCTTTAAAAGGTTTGACTATCGCTCAAAGCCTACTGTATTCCCATATTCCCCTTGTACCTACAAGGAAATAAGCAATAAGGTAAGAACGGTTAGTACAAGAGTAGGTAGAGAAGGTCATGTGAGTGTAACACATTACATTTTTAAGTTACGGTGTCCACTGACAGGGCCTCAAAACATACATTTGCAATAAAAGCTCGACATGAACACAATACTTCCCCGTACGTAGGTAATTCATTTTTCGATCGACACTACAAGAAAGAATAAAAGAGGGTAGGACGTAGAACATGATGCGTTACTTAGCATTACAGTGTCTGTCTGTCTGTCTGTCTGCCGCAAGATCTGCTGGATAAAGGCCAACTAAATGGTTTTCCGGGAGAAGAGGATGCAACTTTTTCTCTTTTCAAACGTACTCCTTGTGGAATGCGAACCTTTTGTGCACATATCCGCCCTGCTTTTTCTACACTCTTTTGATTCATTGAGGTGCTTGTAGAATACTCATATTTAATATAAGCAGTATGGGCACAAACACACTTCATATGCTTAGGTCAAAGGGTCCTTTCTCTAAGGGCATCGAATTATGCACCTAAGACATTACCTTTTCCTTTTCAGCGCGAACAGTTTTCCATTTATAATGTGACGCCGACATTGGCAGTGGCAACACAACAGAAGACGGTCGCTGTCAGGCTACCCCACCCACTTACGCGACAAGTAAAGAAGGTACTGAAGCTGAAGCTTCCCCACACCGCTCACGTGAGCAAACACATGACTAACAAGAACTGTACGGCGGCCGGCGTGTGTGTAATAGTTTGAGAAACGTCCGTGTTCCGTCATCCTCGCTATATAAGGAGACGAGTCAACAAGTTAGAGCATTTACAATGACAGACATAAGTCGGTCAGCGTGTCAGTGAGTGATTGTATTGTTATGGTGCATGAGAGACAGAAAAAGTGGAGAAAGGCAGTGAAAGGAGTGAGTCAAGGTTACATTATATTCATTCACACCTGGAAATGTTTTAAAACTTATAATGAATTAATTACCTTGTGTTACAGAGTGGTCAAATAGAAGACAGACAAGCTGAAGCCATTTCCTGCTTGCAATGTGACACCATTAACGAGGGAGCCTGTACACGCGTGTTTGCAGATATCGCCCTGATATCCTATCTTGTAAAATTTGCGACCGCTGATGGTGTAACCAAAGGAGATGACATTTGGCATGAGCCCCGTGCTCAAATGTGACTTAACCACAAACAGGCACACACCGCACTTACATCTGAGTGAGCATTGCGTACCGGATAGTGTGTCAGCAACTTTTGTGGGAATTAAAATATCTACACTCAACTGCTCGCACCTGCCTGGGCTTGCTTGCTTGCGAAACCACAACGTGCTGCTTCAACACCCTAAACAGACAAACTCACATGACTTTCTCCACTCTTGTACAAATTATTCTTACAAACTCTTTTTCCTCTATCTTCTTCAGGTTGTCTTATACGTACAAGGGCAATATGGGGATATATTACACTTTAAACGAAATTCCATTCTATTTGCGTGGCCAAGAAATAAAAAAGGAATAACGACTTCCTGTTTGGGAAAAGTATAAGTAAAACACATCGAATAACAAGGAATATCTCGGAAATAGCTCATTCCACAAAAAGTAGACATCAATTGTGTGTTTTGACGAGATGTATATTTCTGGTATAATAGGATTTTGTCCCTCTCTTACGGTTTGCCAGTTGCGCAGAAAACATTCAGAATAAAGAGAACTTGAGCAAACTTGAAGATACGCTTATCATTTCTTATATTATCTTAAACAATTGGTATTTTAATGAAAATGGACGACGGTGTTTAGACCATTCGCCTACCACCTAGGCGGCCCAGGCTCGATCCCAGGAACCGCATGTGGTAATCGTGGTGGACGAAGAGGCGAGTTTTCTTCGGATTTTCCGGTTTCTCCGCCACTCATTCCACCAACTGCTCCATCATCACCTTTCTAATCACTCGTTTACCCACATTTCATATCGTTCCCTTCCTCACTCTCATACTGACCACTTCACTCTGTCTGTCTGGTACATAATCACTTAAAAGACGTGTAGGAATACTCCGAGCAGCTCTCTCAGACGTTAGGTAAGTCGACAACGTTGCGTTGAGGTTGGTCAGGGAATTTACCTAGTGTGTGAATGTAAACAGGCCGGCCACTTTCGCTTTCGTTGGGAGCAAACGCTTGTGATTGGCCTACACTCCACGGTAAACACTGAAGGACAAGGCAGGGTAGGAGTTTGTTTTTAAGACGCACCGTTACGGTGTTTGCTTATATGCTGAGCTAGGGAAGGTGACACCCACACAATCTGCAGTGTTGCCAGCTTGTTTCGACAAAACTAAAATGTCTCCGTAGGAAATGGTGAGAGACAAAACCGTGAGAGACAAAATGTGTTCCGAATACTGAGATCTATCACTGTAATGACTTCCATTCCACTCGGTGTGCAATAACGTCTAGGGAAATATAGAATATCACTTTGTTCTGCAATGCCGTAACAAATTTGGTGGAAGCAATAAGAGCAGGTATAATGTATAAATAAACAATCAAGTGGTGGTGTCCTGGACCGCGTTTATCTCGGAGCTGAATTACTCCCCAGCCCTGCGAGCCGAGGCGAGGCGAGGCCAGGCCAAGAGAAAGGAATGCCAACACTACAAAGAATCAAAGCAAGGCTTGGATAATTAAGGGCTTTATCAGCGGCAACGGAGCGGCGTGGCGTGGAAAATTAGAAGCTCCTGAAATTAAAGGATTTACTTATTGATAAGTAGATTAGAAATTCAGAGGTGAGAAAGAAAGGGCAGTGGTTACAGAAGATTCACCTTGCATGCGATGAATTTGCATGCCAGAAAACAACCCTTTGTAGCTTTCTATGCCACGCACGTGTGTGCGCGCGCAGTAGGTGTGTGTGTGTGTGTGTGTGTGTGTGTGTGTGTGTGTGTGTGTGTGTGTGTGTGTCAGAGAGAGAACAGCAGAACTCAAAAACAAAAACTCGTTTAAAGCCCAAAGTTGCTATTTAATATCTATCAAAGATGCGAGACAAAGGTTTTCAACAAAATTGCGCTACCCTGAATTACTCTTTACATGGACCATGTTTCAGAAACTTTTATTTTCTCAAAATACCTCTAATGATTTTCATTAAAATGCCATATTTTTATCGCAAATGAAATGTACCTATGTGGAAGTTGAAGCTAAAGGTACGCACTTTAAGTTTATGCTACCTTCACCCAGGTATTGGCCAAATTTACATGTGTGCTCTTCTAAATATTACTCCGTGTTTTGCTTTTAAACTTCTAGTTTTCTTTATTTAAACACAGTTCACAAGAATTGTTATAAAATATCAAAATAAAAAAAAAGGCATTTTTAGAAAAACGTCCGCGCGCGCGCGCGTGTGTGTCTGTCTGTGGACAACATAACTCAAAAATGAAAAGTCTGTTAAAAACCAAAGTCGGTATTTAAGTTTAATGCCTTTCAAGAATGAGACACGAAGATTTTGAAGAAAATAGCCCCACTCTAAATTATACTTTACATGGAAAATTTTTCTATCTTGATTTTCTTGAAAATGGATCTAACGATTTTGATTAAAATGCCGTATATTTAAGATATTTGTATGGGAAATGAAATGTACATCTTGAATTTTCTGGCTATAGCCGCTGTAGTCCTGTTTACTCTGGATGACTTTTGAATAACTCGTAAACCGCAAGAGATAGACAAAATCTTACTGTCTTACGTTGACATGCGGGGTCTGTATGTGGTAAAGGTCCGCGCGCAGGTCAGAGTTCTCCAGCAGTGTTGCTACTAAATGAAGTTACAAATTAATTTCTCTGTATCACAAACCCCTACAAGTGGAACATGTTAGTTAGGTTGCCTTTATGACACATAAAGCTCCTTCCCTCTGTCTTGGGCCGCTCTCTCGACGAAAACTGGGATTTACTTGAAGGAGTGTGGAGTGGAGTGAAAAATGGTTGAAGGCTTGCAGACACGTGCGCTGCATCCATCGTGGTAAGCCAGTCATCACCCACCACAGGGTTAGAACCTCTGCCACTGCAGAGGTCGCCATCCCGCCATGTAATAGACACGTGAAACCAACAGCTTATACGTGACATGATTTTATTCTTTAATGTCTTTTATGGACCCATATACCTACGCACTGCGGTCCAAAAATACCTACCTACCATTTTAACTCAATTTCATTACAATAACTACCACGGAGAAGGCATTGCATGTTTCGATATCGAAATTTGCTGTTAGAAAATCACCTCATTTCGATACAGATTTTATTTCTGTAGTAATTTTCACTTGGATAGGTACAAATTTTCATTTGGATATTTGGATCGAGATTTCCGCACTGAAAATCACCAAAAAACAGTTTATTCAATTAATATGAATTTATATTAATTTTATTTCACTGTTTTCATTATGGAACTTAGCTCAACTAGATGGTGAATTTATATTTACTATTTGGGTGTGTTTATTTTCTATGGACTTTAGCACTGTACCTGGGATGTTTAGTTCATTTTCAAGAGCTTCAGCTATTGTTGTGGATTTCCAACTTCTTTTTCTCAAACTTTTATCATTCAAAATGCTTCACGCGCTGCAATTTGATACCGATTTTCTCTTGAGAGCAGCTAACATATTGTCATGGTAGAACCTTAAAAATGGCAACGTATGAAAAATAGTTACATTACCGTTTGGGGGCAGGATTGGGGCAACATGTTGTGACAGAATACAAATTTCAATTCTTGGAGCGTTTTTGGTTAAGAAGTTGGCAGTTGATCGCAACATTACATCGCTGCTAAGGTGCAGTGGAATTTCCTCAAGGATGAAAGCGGTTCAGCGGCGGCAACTCCCGCAGCGTTTCTCTCTTTTGTCAATCGTGACAGCCGGAAAGGCCGGTCCATCTGAATTCTGACTTCCTGGGGCTGACGGGGCGAGCGTTCAAAACTATTACCTGATCAATGAAAACGTCCAGTGGCGTCCTTCACACTTTCAAAGATCCAAAACATCGAATCTGGAAGCGATGAAGAAATTATCACAAGTAATATGATAATACGACTCACCTAACCTAACCTACAAATTCGCAGTCAAAACGTCGAATTATGTTTATACGGACTATTTCATATATAAAATATGAATTTAAATACTATATCTGAGCAGAGTACAATTGGACTTACTCACTCTGCCAACTGAGGAAAATGAAACCCAATAATTACATGTATTTCGGTCTTCTTGTTGTAACACAAAACCAGTTTATAATCTCAAATAAATCTCACTCTATATTAGGCTTAATTATTAAAAGAACAATTGTTAAAACACAGTTGTCCAAATGAAATGGAGTGATATCTTGGTTGCTAATCGATTGTAATGTGGAATCCAAATATTGTTTTTCGCCACTTTATCGGGTACTGTTGGCGACACTGACAGGGTTTACATTGGCAAAACTAAACGTCATTTGGATGTCAGAATGAAAGAATACTTTACAAACATTAACACTAACGCGCTCACCAAGTCAGTCGACTGGAAGTGCAGAAGGGCAGTGCTACCTAATAGCTTAGAAGCACGATATATACAAACATCAATTTGTTTTAAAATTACTTATTGGGAGCGTAAGACAAATACACGTCAACCGAATGTTTACTTAAATAAACAAGGATCTTCGGCTATATCAGGGGAAGTTTAAATATACCTAACTGAATCCTGAAGCAAATTCTATAGTTTAGTCTGGTCTAGGTGCCTTACTCTTACTGCAAGACACAATCTGCGATCGACTAGCCAGCGCTCTCGCTCGCTTCTCAACCCAGATTCTTACTTTACCAGAATAATTCCCAAATCCACCCCCAGCCAAAACTTAGAAACCTTTAGAATATATTTTTTTAAAAAAAGGTTATAACAATTTTGATCAAATGCCATATGAAGAATCCACTGCAAAAGAGGGGAAGTAAACTACCACATAACTTACGGGGAGATTAAAAGCCCTATCCCGCCGATGTTAAACTTGTTGGAAGGGGTAAAGTGGTAAACCCACAAAGTCTTAGTACACAAAAAAATATACATCTTATTAAAACGCACAATTTATGTCAGCCTTTTGTTGAGGTTATTGGTTTGAATTTTCAAATACCTTTTTCAAATTGAAAGTCGTTATTTGTATTTCACGTCTTGGCAATGCAAAGAGAATGTAATATCAAAAATATCAGATAGCGACCAGCTCTTAAAAGTATTTGACTGTTGATTAAGCCGGTTGTACCCTCCTGTTTTTAATTATTTATGGATGCTAATTGCTAGTTTTCAGCGTCGCATTCTATATCACACATTAAAATTGCTTAATTTTGCTCATAAGCCTCTTTTTAAAGCTTTTTAATCCAACAAAATCCGTCACTCTCCACTGGGTTTGAACACGCACCTCGGAAATCAGAGGTTTGCATGCGAGGACGACAACTGCTTGTAGAGTGAGTAGAGAAGGTATGTGAATCCAACACGTGACATGTTTCTAAATAAATAATGCAGTGCATCAGATATGTAAACATCAAATATTTCTCTTGCTTGCATTCTACGTAAATCAGGTTATCCTGTAATGCAGGAAGCATTCATTCATCACAACAAAGTCTTAGGAGAGTTTTACTTCGCAGAAACCGCCCAGCAATTAAGAATGCTAAGTAGCCAAATTAGTGCAAATATAATGCAGAAAAAGTGCGACCACGCCTGTTCCCACCGAGGCAGCTGCGATCTTCATACTGATACCATCACACTGGTGGGTATATATTCTCAGTGCCCAAAATATGTCGAGCACGCCCTCCGAACATTAAATAAAACTCTAAACAAATTAATATGAATGAAGCTCTGAAAATAATTTGTTACAGTTATAAAATGATATCTCTTTCCTTGAAAGGTATCAGTTACCTGGATCAGCAACATTCTCACACCAACGCCTGTTGACAATTAATCATTTCCGATATCATTCTTGTTAAAGCTTTGAATCTTTAAATACTTATACTTGTCCAATAGCTTTGTGTTTCTTTGGAATATATGAATATTTAAAATAGTTTAATACATTAAAACAAAGAGTTAATGAAAACTCTTGGGATAATATTAACAAAAAATAAAATAAATCAAAACCCAAGGAATATGATGTGCAAAAGCACTGCTGAACTACAAATACCACAGGAAAAAAAAGGAGTAGAGAAAACCGTGTGGGTGTAATACATTGCATTTCTATTTCGATAATATGGAAGGGTGTAGACATTTTTAGAAGAATGAGAAGAAAAATACATGTAGATGTATTAGGTAAAAAGAAAAGTGAGCAGTGAAAACCGTGTGAGTGTAATAGCTTGCATTTCTATTTTAGTCATAGAAGATTGTATGAATTGCATGCTGAAGGGCGAATAGAGAAAAACATGTGAATGTTACGTCGCGTAATGAAATGGATACCGTAAAATTAGTGCACAAAATTGCTGTCGCTAATGAAGACATAGCGACTCTTGCGTTTCATCATAGTGACTTAAGGGAGATCAGAATACTCAAGAACCTGGACTTGAATGTAAGAAATCTAAAACCCAGGGAAAAACTGGAGCATTATGAAGGAAAGAAGGAAGAAGACAGCTGAAATAAGAAACCCACTGGTTGTAAAACCGCCAAGGAAAATATTTCAAGAACAAGAAAACAAGAGGAAATAATTTGGGAGTGTGAATCTGACTTACAGCGCCTCAAAGAATAACCGCTTTTTCTTCTTCTAATGCGGATGATATAAACATTAATTTTTTCTACTTTTCTTCAACCATTACTTTCTTACTACGGACAAGTCTGCAATTATGTTCGCCATACATTCCCCATTACAACTGTTTATAGGGGGACTGTTCTAGAAGTATCCGACCTAACGTATACGTATACGTAGATAGCCGTTGTTTCAAACAAATGATTGTGATAGAAAGGAGCAGCTGTTGGTATGCATTGTAGCTTAACGGTTAGAGCAGCCGCACGTAAAGCGCAAGTTTGTGGGTATTCACAAACAGACCCTAAACATATAGTACTTCCACTGAAATTGCGATATCGAATTTTTGGATGAAACACAATACTTCCTCTACTAGCTACACGTGGTATAGAGGTTAAAAAACTTTCGGCACAGTAGTCGGTGTACCCTGTAATTTATATTTTTGTAAATGTATGTTGTTAAAGTACGACATATACCATTAGTAATAAAGCTGGGTTTCTGGACTCTTGTTCATATGAAGTTTTGTTGTCATGAACACAGCCTTACATTTGCTGACCCCAATCTACGAGTAGATACAATTATCAGAGTAGCGATGTCGTTGAACGTCAAGTTCCCAGAGAATATGACGAAAACCGCAGACCGTGGGCAACTCCTATTGTGCGCCCCTTAATGACAGGTGTTTCAATAAAGCATGAGTCCCTTTCTTCCTGCCCCGGCTAGAATGTGGTAAATAACTAATTTTCTATCAACATTTGCAGAGGTCACGGCCAGCGTTCATCACCAACATGCTATCCGCCCTAACAAAGGACAACTTCAGCTGTCACCAGCAAAATCACACGTCACTTATCTTATTCTGCATTTGTTTCCTAATGATGGCTTCTCGTGCATTCTTCATTATCCTAAGTGCACAAGGCTATGACGTAACAGAGAACCGTCTATGATACGTATATCGTGGCGAGACAAACATTAAACAGTTCTACCTCAAGCTGTACTACTTATTTCTTTCTTACCTTTGTACTTCTGTTGATCTTAGTACAAGAAAAGTTACTAGTAGATTTGATCTTAGATCAGTGTGTCATGATCTCAGATCAAGGCGTATACAACCAAAATTCTAAATTTGTAGAAATGTTTATCTCTGTTAACATGAAGATAGAGGAATAAGCATTTGTAAGAATACCTTGTGCAAGGGTAGAGAAAGTACAATACAATACATAATGATAGATGTTATACTTGAACAAGCATTGCCCTGAATTCCTGTGGAGAAGAGCTGAAGGTAAAATCAAACCCGAAATGAATTTTCCGCTTTTCCTTCCAGTACGATAGCTGAATGTTTTGCTTCTTCAAGGTACATTTTCACATCGCATTTTCCAATTTCCTCTCCACCTGTCTGCTTCACTTCCTGTCCATGGTGGCGTCCTATTTCAGGCTAAATCACCCACGTAGCTTCAACGTGCGACCCGACGTGCATCACAAACAAAACAACACACTGGAATTTCCTCTATATACTCACTTTTTAGCGGCACTTTGCTTACTCTTCATTCGTAGAACTGCTACAAAACCAAAAAGAGTAGTAAAATGTAATCTATAGCATTCGCATTGAGTACTTCGACTAACTATTCTTCCACAAATTAATCCTCTACTGGATAGAGAAGATTAATTGTATAAAGAAATGACACGGTGATAGATAATAATAATAAATAATTTCCATATATCCAAATCAATGTATTGTGAAAGAATGACAATGTAGTAGATCCCACTTCTGACACCACAAGACAAAATTAACCAACATCAGTTACTTTCACTGTCACTATATGCTTTCAGGGTATAAAGTGTTGCCTAGCTCCAACAAATAATAAGGAACAGGTGAACCACCCTGTATAACAAAAAGCACACACACAATACTCATACGCAGAGACACATATACACATACATGCACTGAAAGCACACTTAATAATATTCCAGAAATGCCGGCGAAATGTTCCCGATTCTACAATTTTACACCCTGTACACTGAGTGCATTTCACTGTGAAATAACGGGCACTTTTAACACTAGGTTGTAAGGGTAACAAGCTATATAAGTTTATCTGTTAACGATAAGGATCAGGGACACGCCCAGGCGAGTTCAACAGGTAAAACATTTGCCGGAGTTAGCGTGCAGCACGCTTCGCTTGCCATATTACCTCAGCAAAGTGAATATCTAAGAGGCTACGTTTGTCTACGTCAATAACTACATTTTGTGGGCCACCTCTTTCCTATCGTATTCACCGCACGCTTTCATTTAGACACTAAACACCTGTAGAGCACTGCTTCCCATACAAGCCTCAGCACAAGTGCAATGCCAATTTCTTATGGGTACCTACATACTAGTTTCTGAGGACAGATTTTTTCTTTTCATTATTATAATCTCCATTTTTCACCGGCGTTCACTGATATAGCTGAAATACCCGGCGTTGTGCGTGGTTTGATGATTTATCACTACAACATTCAGACTTAGGTTGTACTTGTCCAATAGCCTTGTGTTTCTTTGTTACTAGCTGAAATACCCGGCGTTGTGCGTGGTTTGATGATTTATCACTACAACATTCAGACTTAGGTTGTACTTGTCCAATACCCTTGTGTTTCTTTGTTACTAGCTGCAATACCCGACGTTGTCCGTGGTTTGATGATTTATCACTACAACATTCAGACTTAGGTTGTACTTGTCCAATAGCCTTGTGTTTCTTTGTTACTAGCTGAAATACCCGACGTTGTCCGTGGTTTGATGATTTATCACTACAGCATTTAGACTTAGGTTGTACTTGTCCAATAGCCTTGTGTTTCTTTGTTACTAGCTGAAATACCCGACGTTGTCCGTGGTTTGATGATTTATCACTACAACATTCAGACTTAGGTTGTACTTGTCCAATAGCCTTGTGTTTCTTTGTTACTAGCTGAAATACCCGACGTTGTCCGTGGTTTGATGATTTATCACTACAGCATTTAGACTTAGGTTGTACTTGTCCAATAGTCTTGTGTTTCTTTGTTACTAGCTGAAATACCCGACGTTGTCCGTGGTTTGATGATTTATCACTACAACATTCAGACTTAGGTTGTACTTGTCCAATAGCCTTGTGTTTCTTTGTTACTAGCTGAAATACCCGACGTTGTCCGTGGTTTGATGATTTATCACTACAACATTTAGACTTAGGTTGTACTTGTCCAATAGCCTTGTGTTTCTTTGTTACTAGCTGAAATACCCGACGTTGTCCGTGGTTTGATGATTTATCACTACAACATTTAGACTTAGGTTGTACTTGTCCAATAGCCTTGTGTTTCTTTGTTACTAGCTGAAATACCCGACGTTGTCCGTGGTTTGATGATTTATCACTACAACATTCAGACTTAGGTTGTACTTGTCCAATAGCCTTGTGTTTCTTTGTTACTAGCTGAAATACCCGACGTTGTCCGTGGTTTGATGATTTATCACTACAACATTTAGACTTAGGTTGTACTTGTCCAATAGCCTTGTGTTTCTTTGTTACTAGCTGAAATACCCGACGTTGTCCGTGGTTTGATGATTTATCACTACAACATTTAGACTTAGGTTGTACATGTCCAATAGCCTTGTGTTTCTTTGTTACTAGCTGAAATACCCGACGTTGTCCGTGGTTTGATGATTTATCACTACAACATTTAGACTTAGGTTGTACTTGTCCAATAGCCTTGTGTTTCTTTGTTACTAGCTGAAATACCCGACGTTGTCCGTGGTTTGATGATTTATCACTACAACATTTAGACTTAGGTTGTACTTGTCCAATAGCCTTGTGTTTCTTTGTTACTAGCTGAAATACCCGACGTTGTCCGTGGTTTGATGATTTATCACTACAACATTTAGACTTAGGTTGTACTTGTCCAATAGTCTTGTGTTTCTTTGTTACTAGCTGAAATACCCGACGTTGTCCGTGGTTTGATGATTTATCCCTACAACATTTAGACTTAGGTTGTACTTGTCCAATAGTCTTGTGTTTCTTTGTTACTAGCTGAAATACCCGACGTTGTCCATGGTTTGATGATTTATCCCTACAACATTTAGACTTAGGTTGTACTTGTCCAATAGTCTTGTGTTTCTTTGTTACTAGCTGAAATACCCGACGTTGTCCATGGTTTGATGATTTATCCCTACAACATTTAGACTTAGGTTGTACTTGTCCAATAGTCTTGTGTTTCTTTGTTACTAGCTGAAATACCCGACGTTGTCCGTGGTTTGATGATTTATCACTACAACATTTAGACTTAGGTTGTACTTGTCCAATAGTCTTGTGTTTCTTTGTTACTAGCTGAAATACCCGACGTTGTCCGTGGTTTGATGATTTATCACTACAACATTTAGACTTAGGTTGTATTTGTCCAATAGTCTTGTGTTTCTTTGTTACTAGCTGAAATACCCGACGTTGTCCGTGGTTTGATGATTTATCACTACAACATTTAGACTTAGGTTGTACTTGTCCAATAGCCTTGTGTTTCTTTGTTACTAACTGAAATACCCGACGTTGTCCGTGGTTTGATGATTTATCACTACAACATTTAGACTTAGGTTGTACTTGTCCAATAACCTTGTGTTTCTTTGTTACTAACTGAAATACCCGACGTTGTCCGTGGTTTGATGATTTATCACTACAACATTTAGACTTAGGTTGTACTTGTCCAATAGCCTTGTGTTTCTTTGTTACTAGCTGAAATACCCGACGTTGTCCGTGGTTTGATGATTTATCCCTACAACATTTAGACTTTGGTTGTACTTGTCCAATAGCCTTGTGTTTCTTTGTTACTAGCTGAAATACCCGACGTTGTCCGTGGTTTGATGATTTATCACTACAACATTTAGACTTAGGTTGTACTTGTCCAATAGCCGTGTGTTTCTTTGTTACTAGCTGAAATACCCGACGTTGTCCGTGGTTTGATGATTTATCACTACAACATTTAGACTTAGGTTGTACTTGTCCAATAGCCGTGTGTTTCTTTGTTACTAGCTGAAATACCCGACGTTGTCCGTGGTTTGATGATTTATCACTACAACATTTAGACTTAGGTTGTACTTGTCCAATAGCCGTGTGTTTCTTTGTTACTAGCTGAAATACCCGACGTTGTCCGTGGTTTGATGATTTATCACTACAACATTTAGACTTAGGTTGTACTTGTCCAATAGCCTTGTGTTTCTTTGTTACTAGCTGAAATACCCGACGTTGTCCGTGGTTTGATGATTTATCACTACAACATTTAGACTTAGGTTGTACTTGTCCAATAGGCTTGTGTTTCTTTGTTACTAGCTGAAATACCCGACGTTGTCCGTGGTTTGATGATTTATCCCTACAATATTTAGACTTAGGTTGTACTTGTCCAATAGCCTTGTGTTTCTTTGTTACTAGCTGAAATACTCGACGTTGTCCGTGGTTTGATGATTTATCACTAAAACATTTAGACTTAGGTTGTACTTGTCCAATAGCCTTGTGTTTCTTTGTTACTAGCTGAAATACCCGACGTTGTCCGTGGTTTGATGATTTATCACTACAACATTTAGACTTAGGTTGTACTTGTCCAATAGCCTTGTGTTTCTTTGTTACTAGCTGAAATACCCGACGTTGTCCGTGGTTTGATGATTTATCACTACAACATTTAGACTTAGGTTGTACTTGTCCAATAGCCTTGTGTTTCTTTGTTACTAGCTGAAATACCCGACGTTGTCCGTGGTTTGATGATTTATCACTACAACATTTAGACTTAGGTTGTACTTGTCCAATAGCCTTGTGTTTCTTTGCAGATATTTAAAAATATTACTTAACACACAAAAAGTTAATTAAAATTTTTAGTATACTATTAGGAATAAAAATAAATTAAAGAAATAAGTAAAAACACCAGGAAGGCACTACAAAAAAGTAGTGTTGTACAGTCACAAGTACCACAGGAACAAAAGCGAGGAGAATGTAATAGTTGCAAGTTTATTTTGATAATATACAAAGGGGTATGAATGATAAAAGCTATGTAAAAAGAAAATGGAAACGCAGAAAATGGTATTAAGTAGGTGAGATGAATTGAAAAGGGTGCAGTTAAGGTAGGTAAAGGGCCTAGGTGGTGAAACATGACAGCAGACATGTGGTGATTAAGTTGACTGCTAATACGTATAAGCAAAACCAATGATGTGGTCTCCACCTGCTGTGCAAGTGTGTGCATTAATTTATTACGTTCCTTTGAACTGCTGCCTGAATGCACCCTGCGGTCTGACACAATTGCACTTGGCAAAAGTGTCACACTCCAGCAAATCATCACAAACTATACTGAAGTTCACATACGTAGCCCACTCAAGGTTAAGTCCTTGGCGCTCCCCTCGCAGAGGGTTACGGGTTCGAGTCCCTTTTCGGACATAGGAGTTAGTTTCTGTATGTGTGTGCAAATGTACCTATAAGATACTGTTTTAGAAAAAGTTCTGTTTGTGTGTGTGTGAATTTAGATTAAAATATATTGTGACGCCGGCCGACGTTAGCGACAACAACAAAGGACGGTCCGTGCCGGGCTTCCCCACCCTACGGTCGCGGCAGCTAACAAAGGCGCTTAAAGCAAAGCTTCCCTACACCGCTCTTGCAAGTAAACATGTGACTAACAAAGGATTGCTGCAACATTCTAGAAGTGTCCGACAGCCGGCGTGTTAGCAGAAGTTCGACAAAGTCCATGTTACGTCATTCTCGCTATATCGTAAAGGAATGGACGTTTGTCGATTTCTCACTTTACGTAACGGTTTCCGAGACCTTCCTTGTTGTTGCTCTGAGCTTGCAATGCCTTTTTATCTCTTACTTACACAAAGAGAACGGAATTTGAAAGCTATCACACAGCGACCAACATCACTTAAAGCCTACTGTATTCCCCTTGTACCTACAAGTAAATGAGCAATAAGATAATTTGTACAAATGTTTGTAGATAATAACAAGAAGTAGGTAGATGAATAAGAGAAAGAGAGCCTTTTGTCCTAATAGCATCTTGTGTATAAATTGTCGGATGATTCATAAATAGGTTCTTGAAAAGCAGGTACAACTTCCTGGAACACCCTCTTGTACTAGATAATGGGCTCTTTATGCAAGGCTCATTAATATTTATAGAACATAATACAGTTTGAGAGATTTAGTCATATCGCCTTACGCAATACTGGAGCCAGGGCTATCCGTGTCCGAGAAACCCAATCTTACTCCATCTCAGTCATGCATTCCACTCAACATCATTATTAAAAACGGATATGAGTGTAAAAGTACTCAGGGCCATATTGTACAGCCGGCTTCAAATGTTTTCCCATGGACGAGAAGGTGCAGGGGAAAGAGACGAAAAGTTTTCTTGTGAATTACTTGCCCCTGTATTTTAGGTCAAATACACGATTTCATGTTCGCAGAATAAAACCAATTTGGAAATTTTAAGGCGCGCATGCGTGTGTCTCCATGAATAGGTTTAAAAAGCGAAGTATATTAAAATGATTTAAACGTTTTAAATTTAATTTCACTATAGAGTGATATGACGATTCTAATGCCGAACACTTACTTCCCTTCCTCGCTGCGAGTTTGTTCTGGATTTATAACGTTAACACTCTCTTTACTTTGAGGTTACTTTCTTACGACCAGGTGTAAGAGAAATGTTGGAATGATATTCTCTTTGGACTTATTACAAATGACTCCCCTCATCCTTGTAGACAGGTATGAGCTGGCAAGTCGACCACTAATGGATAAGCCATCCTGGCTTCCCCCCGCGTCTAGGAGCATGCGACTCGAAAACATTTGAAGCCGACTGTACCCATAGATTCTGATGTCAAAGGAATCGATATGTTTCCTTTTCACTAACGAAATCATTATTCCGTATCCATTGATATATAATGTATGGGTTGTCGTACATTTTATAGTTGCCAAAATCACATTTAAAAAATATGCTGCACTTGCCACGACCTTTCCTGTTTATATATATAAGGCGAACCAATAACTAGGCAGCTTATGTTAAACAAGTGAGAAGCGTGACGCACGGTCAAGATGCGACGTTGTCTGCAAGTCGTGCTGAAGTTGTA
Source organism: Tenodera sinensis (assembly GCA_030765045.1). Classification (NCBI taxonomy): domain Eukaryota; kingdom Metazoa; phylum Arthropoda; class Insecta; order Mantodea; family Mantidae; genus Tenodera; species Tenodera sinensis. Next base: position 5,372,299 of record CM060972.1, on the reverse strand, counting down.
CTTTGTCTAGAGGCGTCTTGCTGATGATCTCGTTAGCGTTGTCGTCTGAATTGTCTGAGAGCTTAATTGGTGCACTGCGAAAATGCGACCTGTGTAATTGACAAACAAGTAAAGTTACATAATTAATACGATCTGTAGCGCACAACTTCTGACACACTACTGTCTTCAAAGGGCACACGCAGCCAGATACCAGAACTGTTTTGTGTTCTACAGGTCACCCCTTCGTTATCATAACCTCACACTTCACCTCGGCTGAAAGCTTAACACTCGACACTGCAATATCTATGTATATACTGCTCTTACAAACATCACTCAAAATCCTAAATCCAACATTATAAACATCATTGAAAATTCTAAATCCAACATTATAAACATCATTGAAAATTCTAAATCCAACATTAAAAACATCATTGAAAATTCTAAATCCAACATTATAAACATCATTGAAAATTCTAAATCCAACATTAAAAACATCATTGAAAATTCTAAATCCAACATTATAAACATCATTGAAAATTCTAAATCCAACATTATAAACATCGCTGAAAATTCTAAATCCAACATTATAAACATCGCTGAAAATTCTAAATCCAACATTATAAATATCATTGAAAATTCTAAATTAAAGGTAGTAAAGGTCAACGCTGGTGTTTATGATGCTTCAATTACACAAAGGTTCGTACGTATATACGTAGATTTATCTACGTGACTAAGATGTGTAGAAGAGTAACAAGTACCTCGGCCGGTACATATGCTGCTGCAATCGATACCTGCATACCTGCCACGCACGGAGCGGGGTGAACTTCCCCTATCTCACTGGCTTCTCTCGCACTTTCCTACTTCAATACACCCCAAGAACCACCAAAATCATTTTAAAAAATCTGATGTGTTGCACTCACATGACATTCCCTACTCTTGTACTAACCATTCTTACAAACTCTTATTCCTATATCTTCTTCGTGTTAGTTGAGATAAACATTTGTACAAATTATCTTATTGCTTATTTCCTTGTAGGTACAAGGGGTATATGGGAACACAGTAGACTTTAGGTGATAGTCAATTCTTTTAAAGCTTTCAAATTCCGTTCTCTTTTCGCGGTTAACACACAAGAAATGACAAGCATAAATTCTCCAAAACGTACACAAATAACAAGGAATATTTCCGAAATGGTTTAGTCTAAAAAAATTATTTAGGCATAAATAGTATATTTTAGCAAGATATACATTTCTGTATAGTAAGATTTGGTCTATCTCTTACGGTTTACCAGTTATGCAAAAGTCGTCCAGAGTAAACAGGACTACATAGGCTATACCCAGTAAATTCGTGTCACATACGTGAAAGATATTAGGCAAGTACCAACTTTGGTTTTTAACCAACTTTTCGTTTTTGAATTATGCTGTTCACATACAGACGCGCACATGCGAACACACACACGCGCGCGCGCGCGCGGACCGTTTTCTAAAATGCTCTTTTTGATTGAGGGGATCTCAAAACATGTTTGCAGTGAAATCTCGACATGAGTGCAATAGTTCCTCTATTTGTTCTACTTAATAGAGAAAGTAAAAATTAGCAATACGACAATTTCTATAACCTGAACTAGATAGAGAAATAAGTTTATTAGAAGAGTGGTTCGAGAAGGTGGTGTGAATGTTAGGATATCAGAGGTAGGTAAGCAGGAAATGCAGCGACACGACACGCGAAAGTCCTTATTCCCTTAATGAGCCCCCCCGCCGACGTGTTACAGAAAAGTGTTTGTGTTTTTTGTGCTCCAAGACAAGCCTTAAGGACATATTTTTATGCTACGTCAGGTTCAGGGAGTTCTTGTCGGCGCATGCGACTTGCACTTGTCGCTCGACCCCTCACTTGGACGAACTTGTAAAACTATCTATCAACGTTACTCTACTGTACACCATTCTGGGAATGTTCCCATTCTCAACGACTTTTCATTAAATAGTCAACACTAAAATCTTGCTAAATAAACCATCTCTTTAAAACACACAATTTATATCAAATACTACATTTTTCTTCTGAGTGAACCATTTCCGAAATATTCTTTATTTCCTTGAAACTTTTCTCATATAGGAATATTCCTTTTTTTTAATCTGTTGGACTTGCAGAGAGAATTTCAAAGGTATCGCATAGCAACCAGCTGTTAGAAAATTTCAGTATCGCTTAAAGCCTACTGTTTTCCCATATTCCCCTTGTACCTACAAGAAAAAGTCTGTATATATCGCAATGTTAAGCGATTTACCAACTCAATGTTCTTGGATCACTGTTTCCACAGCGGTAGTCTGTCACTCTTCCCTTCATCTTTAGGAGATTGCCGCCCCCTCTTCAATTCCAAAAATAAGTGCAACACAGTGACACGTGACAGAATAGTTCCCCAGAGCCCCTCTCAAACGTTCAAGTGACTGTGTTTCATTTAAGTCACATTTGAAGTTGTACAAAATTATTGCACGAAGATGTTCTCTCTGAATGTCCATTCCACTTGAAAAAAAAAAAAAGTTCACACTTTTTAAACTTCAAACAAACTGACAAAAACGAATGACGCAACAATGGTCTGCCTGCCATCATTGCATTACCACTATTTTGACAAAGCAACAATGGTTTCCCCAAGGGTGACCCTCGCAGATGAGAAATTAATCGTGTTCACCTATCGACCCAGGAAAACCATAAAAATTCCAAAGTGAGACGGGAATTGAATCTGAAATATCCGAATACCGGTATCAGACGTTATTTAGCTGGCAGCAGTTTTAGGAAAAGAGAAAACCTTCCATTGATTCTCCGCTTTTTTTCTTTGCTGTAATTCCTGGAAGAGTTTTAATTAAAATACGCAATAATTATATTGAAATATTCGCATGAAGAGCAAATATGGCTTCTCTTTAACAGGAAATGATCCCTTCATTACCACTGGATTTTCATTACTGGGAAACCATAAGAGAAGGATAAAAAACACCTAATATAGACAACGCACAGGTAATTAAAATGTATAATTTATGTCAATTTCTTCCATACAACGGCGAATATTTACACTGTTGAATGTTTGCTTTTTCCCATGTTTGTTTTGTGTAGTGTAATTTCAAAATGGGTGGCTTTTCTATTTTTCTCACTACGTAAACTAAGCAGGGAGAGTAGGTATATTCGACGTCGAGGTTTCACGAAAAATACATCTTTTAAGACTGCATTAATATAGAAAAAGATCCGCATGTATGTGTGTGTGTGCGCGCGCGTGCGTGAACAGCATGTTTCAAGGGCGACACGAAGATTTAAAAAAATTCCTCCACTCTAAATCAGTATTTACATACAAAAATTTTTCAAAAAGTTTCATTTTCTCAGAAATAGCTATAATGACTGAATAAAATGTCATATGTTTGAGATATTTTGATGACAAATGAAATGTATATCTTGAATTTTCTGGCTATAGCCCCTGTAGTCGTGTTTACTCTGGACGAGTTTTGCATAACTGGTAAACCGTTAGAGATAGACCGAATTATTCTATACAAAAAATGTAGATCTTGTTAAAATACACAATTTATGTCTCAGTAAATTTTCTTGTAGGGTGAACCATTTCGGAGATATTCCTTGTTATGTGTGTGAGTTTCGGAAAACTTAGAACTTTCGTGAAATGGATCATTGTTGTTCATTTTCTTTATATGTTAAGTGTGCAAAGAGAACAGAATCTCAAACATTTGACTATCGCACAAAGTAGAGAAAGTCATGTGAGTGCAACGCAGTATCGAGGCAGTGTTACTGGACTGCAGAGAAGAAAGTGGTCGTCGATTATATAAGGTAAGATGATGGATGGGAAAAGCAGGAAAAGCCTTATTCGAAGACGTAGGGAGGCAATCGTAACGTGGGGCTTGTGACAGCGTGACAGAATGGCTCCAATATTCTTCCTGCTGACGACGGAGGGATAAGGGGATAAAACTATTAGGTAGGTAGCTCTCTCTATTCAGCAAAACCTGACTGGCATTGCGATCTTTAACTCCCTGCTGCAAAACCACCTCATTCACTCACACACTCTTTCCTTCATTTGGGTACCTATCTACCCCTCCCTTTCACTTACACCTAGCTCCTATATCCCACGTAAACATACAATACCTAACAATACTTCACCCAATGCACAGCCAGAAGAAATATTACATTCCAAAATTCGTTAGCGAAATTTCATTAGAAACACGTACGTCCTTTCAGACTCCTTCAGTAAATAAATATTTTAATTGCTCTTCTACGTATTTGCAATAAGCAGAGGAAATGCTGTATTGTGCCCGAACATTTGATATCGAAATTTGACCGAAAATACATGTTTTGAAATTCCCAGAATAAAAAAAAAATCGATATTAAATTTTCAAGTAAATACACATTTTGATAACTAAAAAATTCACACTTTCTTGCTACATACTTGTAGGGGAAGTATTTTATTCCATCCAGAAATTCAATATCGAAATTTTACCTGAAATACATGTGCTAAGACTCCCTAAATTAAAAAAAAAAAAAAAAAACATTTTTCCTTACTATGTATTTACAGTATGTACGGGGTGTATTGTATGGACAGAGAGAGAGAGAGAGACAAATGAAGTGTGATGTTGGCAACCCTTGGCTTCCAATGTTATTAAGTATGATAATGGGAAGACGAAAAACCTGTCAGCGATGCAGCCAAACAATATTTGTGGCTTGAAAATTCACACACAGTGCAATAAATTACCAATTAATAACAGCTCAATACTTTTTCACCAATTATCATAGGACATAAATCACTTCAAGTCAAATTAATTGACATTTGTTTTTGCCGAAGTTAATTGTGTTTTCCGCGAGAATTTAGTTGTCGAATTAACGCTTTGGTAACTTCATTAAAACGTAACAATTACGGAATTGTGTTTTGGGAGTTGGAATGTTCTTGAAAGATGTGAGATTCAGTACTCAGCTGTTTACAAACATGCGCACGCGCGCGCACACACACAAACACACACACACACACACACACACACACACACACACACACGCACACAGACCTTTTTCTAAAAGCGCCTTCTTTATCATCAAGGGGTCTCCAAACGTATATTTCCGTTGAAATCTCGACATAGAAATTTTGGGTGCAGAAGAGAAAGTAAAACGAAAGGTCCACGCTGTATTGTTTATCAAGTTCTTGCCTCAACGAAGTGTTAAAGCAGTTTACTCGTGGAACTTTAAAACATGTATGAGTATATTACAACATTGACAAAGGCCAAATTAGTAATTCAATTTTCCGACGTTAAAGGAACGAGGGCGCTACAATAACCCAGTTTATGGACTTCTCTCTTCAAGCAGGGTCGGCCGTTTTTCACCCCAGCAAATTAGTTTCTTTCTTCTGTTTACAAGAATTTCATTTACGTGCACACGAGGCTAGGGAAATGAATTATATCTGTCTCAAGTTCGCAGAATGAGGCACGCTCGGCATTAGTCACGTGTCTGCTCTTGTTGTTGCAGATTGGTTCCTTTTACTCTTGGGCCACTAGCACGAAGAAGATAGAGGAATAAGAGTTTGTAGGAATGGTTAGTATAAGAGTAGAGAAAGTCACGTGAGTGAAACACGTCAGATTTTTAAGGGTTTAGCATAGTACCTGGGTCACCGAGCTTCTCTCGGCGATTTTTGCCTCTGTTTTTGTGAAATTTTGTTTTGTTTTGTAATACGCTGCATTTATATTTCAATCATAGAAAATTATATGACTTGTATGTTGAAGGGCAAACAGGGGATATATTAATGTGCTACGTAAAAGAAAAGCGCGTAGAAAGCCATTTGAAAGTAATATGTTGTGTAGTAAAACTGTTACCATAAAAACTTTCTTCAAGGAAACATACATATACGTGCCGAATTGTTTAAAAAAAGTGAGTAGAGAAAGATATGAATGTGTAAGTAGAGAAACCACTGTGAATGTAATATGCACATTTCTATTTGAAACATACAGAAAATTGTATGACATTTGTAGAAGAGTGAGCAGAGAAAGAGATGTGAATGTGTTACCTAAAATTGAGAGGGAAAAGAGGGTGAATGTAATAGTATTTCTATTTCAAACATACAGAACATGGTATGACTTATTTTAAAAGCGAGGATAAAAACATTTGTTTATGTAAAATCACGTCTTTTATGGAAAATTGTTTATAGAGGAGTAAGTAGAGAAAGAGATGTGAATGTGCTACCTGAAAGTAAGTAGAGAAACCACTGTGAATGTAATATACAGCATCTCTATTTCAAACATACAGAAAATTGTATTACTTAATTTAAAAGTGGGGATAAAATGTTTTTTTGGTGTAAAATCACATTTTTTATGCAAAATTGTTTATAGAAGAGTGAGTAGAGAAAGCGATGTGAATGTGTTACCTGAAAGTAAGTAGAGAAACCACTATGAATGTAATATGCAGCATCTCTATTTCAAACATACAGAAAATTGTATGATTTCTTTGTGGAAGAGTGAGTAGAGAAACCACTGTGAATTGTGTTACTTAAAAGTGAGAGGAGAAAGCTGTGTGAATGTAACAGTATTCCTATTCCAAATACACAGAACATGGTATGACGTATTATAAAAGCGGAGATAAAAATGTTCTTTGGTGTAAAATCAGGTTTTTTATGGAAAATTGTTTATGGAGGAGTGGGTAGAGAAAGAGATGTGAATGTGTTAGCTAAAAGTGAGTAGAGAAAACACTGTTGAAGTAATATGCATGTATACAAAAATTTAGAGCCGTTTCTGAAATACGGGGAATATATATACAAGAATTGCACTGTAGAAGCGGGAATAAAAAATGTTATTTTTATGTAAAATCGCGTTTTTTCGGGAATTACACCTATATAGATGAACTTAAAAAGCAAAACCCTATCTGAATACAACATTTGATCGAAATCGTTAGAGCCGTTTCCAAGTTGCACGGAATAAATATATATACAAGAATTGCTCGTTTAAATATATAAGATATAGTCCCTGTATCACCGTGCCATGGCCAACATAAAAGTTGAAGGCGCAAATATCGATTCTGGTATGTACAATCGAATAACAAATACATAATTAAAATGTCGGACAGACTTGACTAATGGTGGAACATAGTCATGAAGCTTGATCACACTCTCGTTGGATAATATACTACTGACGTGCGCTATATTTCCTGGGGAACGGGGTACGTATAAAAAAGTTCGTTTAAGCTGAAGGTAAAACGCGCTTCAAAGAGCTGGAGACTGTTTAATTTCTCATATAACGCATTACCGCTTCATTTGTTTCGCTCTTCCTGTGCTAAATACTTGCAATTTTGTCGGTTAAGTTAATCAATATCGCGGTCGTAGCTACAAGCGAAGACGAAATCTAATTATGTTTATGAAATTAGGAATCAAACTAGTTGTGGCAATCAATTTACACGATCTGCTCCATTATCAGCACCTGCCTAGCTTTAACGGGCTCCCTATACAACACAAAGGAAAGCTATTCATTCAGCACACCTGTAGCACAAGCGTAACGTAACGTAACCTTAGCACACATTTGGTTCCTGTCTCCAGGCTTTGCCGACCTAACGTACAAAAATCTCACATGTGCATTCATAGAACTTTATTCCTCACTTTCCTATCAAATATTCTTGAAAAATTTGTACAAATTATCTTATTGCTTATTTCCTTGTAGGTACAAGGAGAATATTAGAATACAGTAGGCTTTGTGCGATACTCAAATATTTTAAAGCTTTGAGATTCCGTTCTCTTCGCATGCTTAACATATAAAAACATGAATAGCGATGTTCCATTAAGTAAAAGTTCTCCAAACCTGACACAAATAACAAAGAATATCTCCGAAATGGTTCACTCTACAAAAAAATTTGTTCAGATATAAATTGTGTATTTTAGCAAGAACTACATTTTTACATAGTATGATTTTGTCTATCTCTAACGATTTGCCGGTTATGCAGAAGACATCCAGAGTAAATACGACTACAGGGGCTATATCCAGAAAATTCAAGATATACATTTCATTTGTTATCAAAATATCTCAAACATATGTCATTTTAATCAAAATCGTTAGAGCCATTTTTAAGAAAATCAAAATTTTCGAAAAATTTTCCATGTAAAGGGTAGTTTAGGTTGGAGCAATTTTCTCCAAAATCTTCATGTTGAATCCTTGACATTGAACTTAAATATCAACTTTGGTTTTTAACCGACTTTCGTTTTTCAGTTATGCTGTCCACAGAGTGACACACACGCGGAGCTTTTTCTAAATTCTTCTTCTTTTTTTTTTTTTTTTTTTTTTTTTTTTTATATATATATTCAGGGGACGTTAAAGCATTTATTTACGATTAAATATCGATATCGAATTTTTGGGTGCAATACAATGCTTCCCCTACGCCTATGGCTGGCTTAATTGTCTTCATATTCGTTGCTCATAAGGGAGTGGAGAACAAAGAAGTCTCAGCTATGTTTGCATGCGGGTAGCACATTGTGCCAAATGCCGAATAAACTGCAAGACTTGGTTATCAGATAACATCTTATGCCTTGACGTTAACATGACGTCATAAACTGTGGCAGGTACCGTATTTACAGTTGCCTTTGTTTTCTCTTTTGTTCAACATCGAGTACTCTAGCACCATAACATTTTAAAAACAGAGGTGCAAGAAGTAGCGCAAAGCGAAGTTAATATAATTCTGAAACAGAATATGTCTGAAATTTATCTATTTAAATATAAAAAATATGAAAAAGAAATGCTTCAAACGTTGCTTTTACTTTCTCTACTGCGTCTATAAATTAGAGGAAGTATTGTATTGTACCCAAAAATTCGATGTAAAGATTTCAGCGGAAATGTTTTCAGACCCCCTGAATTTAAAAATAAAAAAAAAATTTCTAGAAAAAAACACACACAGAACGTTTGTAAAAGCACTTTTTTTTAGATTCAGGTGAAATCAGATATCGTTCAATGGAATGCAATACTTCCCCTGCTTATTATATGAGTAAAAAATTGAAGCCTATGTTATTGAGGGGACTTGGTGTAATGGTAGATGCCTTTGTGGACTCCCGAAGCTTATGTTACAGTCCAAACAGAGAGATCATCTGGCTCTGATACTGCCAAGGCTATCGTCAACATAACAGAGGCAATTTGAACTTTCTCCACGAAGTACAAGTATTCAATTACACATCCAAAAATTCAATATCGAGATTTCACCATAAATACATCTTTTGAGACTTCCTGAATCAAAAAAAGCACTGCTGGTCAGTGAAATAAAGCTCATCTTCGAGGAATAAAATCCCGCTTTTCATTCCATTCGAATTAGTGAAGAAAACTTGACGACAGCAGAGAAGCAGGTGTTAGTGCGCATGTGCAATCAAGCGGAATGCAATGATTATCCGCAGGATGCAGTTACTGGACTAGCCAGTCTAAGGAATCTGCGTCTGCTGTAATATCCACTTGAAAAAGGCACTTATAATTCCAGAGACAAGTGGAAACTCCTGTTTAAATACCTACTTGGTAAAGAAAGAATGGCAGTGTTTTTAGTCGAACCTTCTTAGAAAGCTTTCACGGTCTTTGCCTGCCAGAAAAGGGAAAGAAAGCTTGCCTATCTTCTTTGTTTATCTAACTTCCTGTCAAAGTCGAGGCATTTAATGACAAGCTTACTGAACCGTGAACAAAAATACATCGTCTAGATTTGATTCAAGGACTTCACACATCATTGATCGCTGCTACTGACCTAAGGACTCGCATCCTTCACGCACAATGCTTACTGTCACATTGTCTAACAAACAAACCTCCTCACGGGAACAGACAACAATGTCAGCTTTCCCATTCTCAACTAAATATTGTATTCCATCCAAAAATTCGATATCGAGCTGGCGAAGTGCTGCATTCCACCAAAAAGTCGATATGAAGTTTGCAAAGTGTTGTATTCCACAAAAAATTTCATTATCCAATCCACAAAGTATTATATTCTAGTCAAAAGTTCGATATTAAGTTGAGAAAATACGTATTCCACCCAAAAATTTGATATCGAATTGGCGAATTATTGCATTCCACACGAATAGATGTCGAGTTTGGGGAAGCATTGTATTCCATACAAAAGTTCGATAATTTGCTATAAATTATCTTAAACATATGACATTTTAATCAAAATCTTTAGAGCTATTTTCAAGAAAATGAAAATTTTTTAAAAAATTCTCCATGTAAAGAATAGTTTAGGGTGGAGGAATTTTCTTCAAAATGCTCGTGAAGCATCTTTGAAAGACAAGTTTAAATAGCAAGTTTGGTTTTTAAGCGACTATTTTAAGTTATGCTATCCAAAGACTGACAGACACATACACCTTTTCTACAAATGTCGACGTAGTATGTGCAGTAGAATATGTAGTTATAGCTGTTATCCGAAAATGAGACTTTGCCACTGACACGCGTACTGATTGTTAAACATAACCTGACTTGGAAATGGCAGCAGGGTGACCGAGGTTCGCAGCTGTGACACACACACAGAAATACAGCTGTAGATTACAGCGCTCCCTGCTGGAGATCGATGAACCTGTAATAGCTTCTCCCACTTCACGACCACTTCATCCTCCGCAAAATTTAGAACTGATGAAGCGATGCTAGTCTCCCCCGGGAAGGGGTGGGGTGGGGTGCCTCACTTTTACCCTTTTATTTAAATCATACCGCGGATGTGTTATAGTCACATAGATCTCCGCTCATTCTTCCATAAAAGTTGCAGATACCGTTTCACTACACCGGCTGGAAGGTACTGCTTTGGGCATGTGTTAAAACCTTGCTTCCTCCATTCTGAAAACTGAACTACAACTTCAACTATAAAGTTCAGTTCACTTCGCAGTTATGCTTTCCTAGAAAACTGAACTGAACTGAACTAGATCTTGAACTGATAAGTTCAGTTCATTTGTCAGTTATGCTTTCCTAGAAAACTGAACTGAACTAGAACTTGAACTGAAAAGTTCAGTTCACTTCTCAGTTATGCTTTCCTAGAAAACTGAACTGAACTGAACTAGAACTTGAAGTGAAAAGTTCAGTTCACTTCTCAGTTATGCTTTCCTAGAAAACTGAACTAAACTAAACTGTGCGTACTCTGAGGTACGTCCACTGTTTGCAAATCGTAGTTCAGAAGGTGCATATGAGTTACCTGAAGGACAATGATAATACACATTTCTTATTAAACAGAGCTAGGATTTTTATGCAAATACATATTCTTTTCCTTTGTTTATGCATAACTAAAAAGGATAAATATCCGTAGTTATCATATGATATGCCATTGTTACACGGCTGTATCGGAAACTAAACTACGTACACCTGTATCCGACAATTGTAGTGCGTGAACACGACTTCCAGGCGCCATTTCATTTACGTCGCGCGCGCGCACCTTTTATTAAAATGCTTTTTTTGGATTTAAGGGGCCTCGAAACGTATATTTCCGGTGAAATCTCGACAACAAATGTTTGAGTCAAATACTTAGTAGTAGAGAAAGCAAAAATGAATAAGGACAGCAAAGCTGGAGCGATATACACAAAACAAAACGCGGTTAATCGCATCATCTCACAAAGTGAAGAGAGGCACGCTAATCCGATGACTGAATGTGTGTCTACTAATGCGGAATTAATATCATTTTTGTTTGCCCGGAGCTTGTTAATAATCTAATTACCCTGCAATAGCCACGCATCAAATCTGTAGCTCTTCCCTTGCAAACAACAAACTTTCTTGCAGTAATCTGGGCAGAGTTGAACACCTTGTTGCTCCCGGCAGCCCCCCCCCCCCCCCCCGCCACTCCTACACCGGCTCTTTGGCCGTCTGGGAGTCATTTCATGCTACAGTCCAAGTTCAGTTCCTGCACAACTTCCAACACTCGCCTCTTAATGCTTTGTTTTGTGAAACTCTTCAGAACTGCAAACACGTATCGTATTGCTTCAACTCACACTACGAGAATTACTGCACTACAACATTTACACTTAGGTTGCACTTGTCCAATAGCCTTGTGTTTCTTTGTTACTAGCTGAAATACCCGACGTTGTCCGTGGTTTGATGATTTATCACTACACCATTTAGACTTAGGTTGCACTTGTCCAATAGCCTTGTGTTTCTTTGTTACTAGCTGAAATACCCGACGTTGTCCGTGGTTTGATGATTTATCACTACAACATTTAGACTTAGGTTGTACTTGTCCAATACCCTTGTGTTTCTTTGTTACTAGCTGAAATACCCGACGTTGTCCGTGGTTTGATGATTTATCACTACAACATTGAGACTTAGGTTGTACTTGTCCAATAGCCTTGTGTTTCTTTGTTACTAGCTGAAATACCCGACGTTGTCCGTGGTTTGATGATTTATCACTACAACATTTAGACTTAGGTTGTACTTGTCCAATAGCCTTGTGTTTCTTTGTTACTAACTGAAATACCCGGCGTTCTCCGTGGTTTGATGATTTATCACTACAACATTTAGACTTAGGTTGTACTTGTCCAATAACCTTGTGTTTCTTTGTTACTAGCTGAAATACCCGACGTTGTCCGTGGTTTGATGATTTATCACTACAACATTTAGACTTAGGTTGTACTTGTGCAATAGCCTTGTGTTTCTTTGTTGCTAGCTGAAATACCCGACGTTGTCCGTGGTTTGATGATTTAGCACTACAACATTTAGACTTAGGTTGTACTTGTCCAATAGCCTTGTGTTTCTTTGTTACTAGCTGAAATACCCGACGTTGTCCGTGGTTTGATGATTTATCACTACAACATTTAGACTTAGGTTGTACTTGTCCAATAGCCTTGTGTTTCTTTGTTGCTAGCTGAAATACCCGACGTTGTCCGTGGTTTGATGATTTAGCACTACAACATTTAGACTTAGGTTGTACTTGTCCAATAGCCTTGTGTTTCTTTGTTACTAGCTGAAATACCCGACGTTGTCCGTGGTTTGATGATTTATCACTACAACATTTAGACTTAGGTTGTACTTGTCCAATAGCCTTGTGTTTCTTTGTTGCTAGCTGAAATACCCGACGTTGTCCGTGGTTTGATGATTTATCACTACAACATTTAGACTTAGGTTGTACTTGTCCAATAGCCTTGTGTTTCTTTGTTACTAGCTGAAATACCCGACGTTGTCCGTGGTTTGATGATTTATCACTACAACATTTAGACTTAGGTTGCACTTGTCCAATAGCCTTGTGTTTCTTTGTTACTAGCTGAAATACCCGACGTTGTCCGTGGTTTGACGATTTATCACTATAACATTTAGACTTAGGTTGTACTTGTCCAATAGCCTTGTGTTTCTTTGTTACTAGCTGAAATACCCGACGTTGTCCGTGGTTTGATGATTTATCCCTACAACATTTACACTTAGGTTGTACTTGTCCAATAGCCTTGTGTTTCTTTGTTACTAGCTGAAATACCCGGCGTTGCCCGTGGTTTGATGATTTATCACTACAACATTTAGGCTTAGGTTGCACTTGTCCAATAACCTTGTGTTTCTTTGTTACTAGCTGAAATACCCGACGTTGTCCGTGGTTTGATGATTTATCACTACAACATTTAGGCTTAGGTTGTACTTGTCCAATAGCCTTGTGTTTCTTTGTTACTAGCTGAAATACCCGACGTTGTCCGTGGTTTGATGATTTATCCCTACAACATTTAGACTTAGGTTGTACTTGTCCAATAACCTTGTGTTTCTTTGTTACTAGATGAAATACCCGACGTTGTCCGTGGTTTGATAATTTATCACTACAACATTTAGACTTAGGTTGTACTTGTCCAATAGCCTTGTGTTTCTTTGTTACTAGCTGAAATACCCGACGTTGTCCGTGGTTTGATGATTTATCACTACAACATTTAGACTTAGGTTGTACTTGTCCAATAGCCTTGTGTTTCTTTGTTACTAGCTGAAATACCCGACGTTGTCCGTGGTTTGATGATTTATCACTACAACATTGAGACTTAGGTTGTACTTGTCCAATAGCCTTGTGTTTCTTTGTTACTAGCTGAAATACCCGACGTTGTCCGTGGTTTGATGATTTAGCACTACAACATTTAGACTTAGGTTGTACTTGTCCAATAGCCTTGTGTTTCTTTGTTACTAACTGAAATACCCGGCGTTCTCCGTGGTTTGATGATTTATCACTACAACATTTAGACTTAGGTTGTACTTGTCCAATAACCTTGTGTTTCTTTGTTACTAGCTGAAATACCCGACGTTGTCCGTGGTTTGATGATTTATCACTACAACATTTAGACTTAGGTTGTACTTGTGCAATAGCCTTGTGTTTCTTTGTTGCTAGCTGAAATACCCGACGTTGACCGTGGTTTGATGATTTAGCACTACAACATTTAGACTTAGGTTGTACTTGTCCAATAGCCTTGTGTTTCTTTGTTGCTAGCTGAAATACCCGACGTTGTCCGTGGTTTGATGATTTATCACTACAACATTTAGACTTAGGTTGTACTTGTCCAATAGCCTTGTGTTTCTTTGTTACTAGCTGAAATACCCGACGTTGTCCGTGGTTTGATGATTTATCACTACAACATTTAGACTTAGGTTGTACTTGTCCAATAGCCTTGTGTTTCTTTGTTACTAGCTGAAATACCCGACGTTGTCCGTGGTTTGATGATTTATCCCTACAACATTTACACTTAGGTTGTACTTGTCCAATAGCCTTGTGTTTCTTTGTTACTAGCTGAAATACCCGGCGTTGCCCGTGGTTTGATGATTTATCACTACAACATTTAGACTTAGGTTGTACTTGTCCAATAGCCTTGTGTTTCTTTGTTAGTAGCTGAAATACCCGACGTTGTCCGTGGTTTGATGATTTATCACTACAACATTTAGACTTAGGTTGTACTTGTCCAATAGCCTTGTGTTTCTTTGTTACTAGCTGAAATACCCGACGTTGTCCGAGGTTTGATGATTTATCACTACAACATTTAGACTTAGGTTGTACTTGTCCAATAGCCTTGTGTTTCTTTGTTACTAGCTGAAATACCCGACGTTGTCCATGGTTTGATGATTTATCACTACAACATTTAGACTTAGGTTGTACTTGTCCACTAGCCTTGTGTTTCTTTGTTACTAGCTGAAATACCCGACGTTGTCCATGGTTTGATGATTTATCACTACAACATTTAGACTTAGGTTGCACTTGTCCAATATCCTTGTGTTTCTTTGTTACTAGCTGAAATACCCGACGTTGTCCGTGGTTTGATGATTTATCACTACAACATTTAGACTTAGGTTGTACTTGTCCACTAGCCTTGTGTTTCTTTGTTACTAGCTGAAATACCCGACGTTGTCCGTGGTTTGATGATTTATCACTACAACATTTAGACTTAGGTTGTACTTGTCCAATAGCCTTGTGTTTCTTTGTTACTAGCTGAAATGCCCGACGTTGTCCGTGGTTTGATGATTTATCACTACAACATTTAGACTTAGGTTGTACTTGTCCAATAGCCTTGTGTTTCTTTGTTACTAGCTGAAATACCCGACGTTGTCCGTGGTTTGATGATTTATCACTACAACATTTAGACCTAGGTTGTACTTATCCAATAGCCTTGTGTTTGTTTGTCACTAGCTGAAATACCCGACGTTGTCCGTGGTTTGATGATTTATCACTACAACATTTAGACTTAGGTTGTACTTGTCCAATAGCCTTGTGTTTCTTTGTTACTAGCTGAAATACCCGACGTTGTCCGTGGTTTGATGATTTATCACTACAACATTTAGACTTAGGTTGTACTTGTCCAATAACCTTGTGTTTCTTTGTTACTAGCTGAAATACCCGACGTTGTCCGTGGTTTGATGATTTATCACTACAACATTTAGACTTAGGTTGTACTTGTCCAATAGCCTTGTGTTTCTTTGTTACTAGCTGAAATACCCGACGTTGTCCGTGGTTTGATGATTTATCACTACAACATTTACACTTAGGTTGTACTTGTCCAATAGCCTTGTGTTTCTTTGTTACTAGCTGAAATACCCGACGTTGTCCGTGGTTTGATGATTTATCACTACAACATTTAGACCTAGGTTGTACTTATCCAATAGCCTTGTGTTTGTTTGTCACTAGCTGAAATACCCGACGTTGTCCGTGGTTTGATGATTTATCACTACAACATTTAGACTTAGGTTGTACTTGTCCAATAGCCTTGTGTTTCTTTGTTACTAGCTGAAATACCCGACGTTGTCCGTGGTTTGATGATTTATCACTACAACATTTAGACTTAGGTTGTACTTGTCCAATAGCCTTGTGTTTCTTTGTTACTAGCTGAAATACCCGACGTTGTCCGTGGTTTGATGATTTATCACTACAACATTTACACTTAGGTTGTACTTGTCCAATAGCCTTGTGTTTCTTTGTTACTAGCTGAAATACCCGACGTTGTCCGTGGTTTGATGATTTATCACTACAACATTTAGACTTAGGTTGTACTTGTCCAATAGCCTTGTGTTTCTTTGTTACTAGCTGAAATACCCGACGTTGTCCGTGGTTTGATGATTTATCACCACAACATTTAGACTTAGGTTGTACTTATCCAATAGCCGTGTGTTTCTTTGTTACTAGCTGAAATACCCGACGTTGTCCGTGGTTTAATGATTTATCACTACAACATTTAGACTTAGGTTGTACTTGTCCAATAGCCTTGTGTTTCTTTGTTACTAGCTGAAATACCCGACGTTGTCCGTGGTTTGATGATTTATCACCACAACATTTAGACTTAGGTTGTACTTATCCAATAGCCGTGTGTTTCTTTGTTACTAGCTGAAATACCCGACGTTGTCCGTGGTTTGTACAAGAGTAGAGAAAGTCACGTGAGGGTAACACATGAGGATTGTGTGTTTGTGTAAATATATATAAAATAACAGCATAATTATTAGAAACAAGGGAACCTTTGCATAATTTTGGTCATTGAAGACGAAATAACATTTTGGTTACGCTAATTACAATGGTTGAAGCTAATGATTTTTAACAAAAGCGATTGTATGGCATAATTAAATGAGAGAAGAGAAAGCCCAAGAGGCGTGTTTACCGCGTACAGGAAATAATTGGCAACAAACACCGAATTAATTTTTGAGCAGGTTGGTATTATGTAAACGAGATGGCAGAAATAGGTCCTTTGTGTTAGTGAAATATTATTCCATAAGTGAGTGGTCATAGTTCCATTACAAGTATATTGAAATAACCGCTACCCCTATAGTGTAAAAAGGAACAAACATCTAGAATGAGCTACAAATAACAAAGGCTGTCTTAGAAGAACCCGACCGTACAAAGAAAGCACAAAAATACATCTTCATATTCTCAACATAGTCTTTTTTCAGCTCTTTACACTTTTCCGCGATACTCTGTTTATAGTGAAAACCGTCGACTTGTATATGTTATTACTGTCGCCTAATTTATGTTGGCAGACTTGCGGTTTCTTGAAAGGAATGCATGTGTTGTGATTCGAGTTTTTCTTTCTGTATATATCAGTAAGACATAGGAAACACACGCATGCGCAAAAACACATTTGTAGATTTTGCAATTACATCTTTTAAAGCATGTTAACAAAGTCGCATGTTTTATTCTTTGTAAACTATGTATTTGCTAATATAGTTTCAGTCGAAGTAATAGTCCAATAAACTGGTGGCCTTCATCATGAAATAGATAAGAAATAAATCGCCGTTGCAAAATCAGGAAATGAATGAACTATGCGTGGATGTGTGATTTCGTGATTATGTTTTCAGAACATTTTACAAGATTTTTTAAACAAGAAACCTAAACTCAAAAATTAGGGGTTTGCCGAATGAATTACGAAGCCTGTGATAACTTCTATATTGGAGAAAGTAAAACGAATTTGAAGGTTAGTTTTAAAGAATATTTTTGTATCATCAGAAACGAAGAAATACACGAATCTGCAGCAGTGCACCGTTTTTTTCAAGGAGAATCACGTTAAAAAATAGCGAATTTGTTTATTAAAATGTGTTCGGCGTTCAAATACATCCTTATAAAGTTATATAAAGGAAACCTCGTCAATTTCGACACCATATTTGATGAGAACATTAACTTCAAGTGCATCAGGTTACCGAGAGAGGCGCCCCAATCGTCACCAGAGTTGGCATAACCTGATTTATCACGTTCTAGCTCGCAAATAATAACAATAAATGGCATATTAGTTCGACTCAAAGTGTCTAAATCCTATGGTTGACGTATTATAGCCTTGCATATTAAAATATGTATTATGTATTCCTATTCTTCTTTTAATTCGAATTGCCTTCTACTTTTGGGTGCCTTATGCTATAAAATACATACATACATACTTTACTTCTGTTTGTGCACTAAGAAATTGAAAATGGCCATGAGCTCCGTGAGAAGTTGAAGTTCCACTTACCTGTAACAAAACAAAAGCAGTAAATTAACCCACTTTCAGCTAAATGAAGCTCTTAAATTACTTATATGGTAAAAACATGCTGAGGGAATGAAGGCAATTAGACTATGTTGTGCTAGCGTGGATCGTTAAACAAGTGCCTAGCTAAACGCGAGGAAAACAGTCAAGGATGAATAGTGCAGCAGCAAACATGTCGATTTACTATCATCATAATGTTAGACCGTTTATCACAAGTAATATTATAAGACGTGTGACCTAACCTCTAAATTCTCAAGCGCAGTGAGACTCAGACCGTCGAATTATACTTATCTGGACTATGTACTTCATAAATAAAATATATATAGTGTTTACGTTCATATGTTACATTCAACAAAAAATAACCTAAAATATCTTCATTCAATTAGTATAGTTGGAGTTACTCAGCACAGCCAACTGAGGATATTATCTTGTTGTACCAGAAACTAGTTTATACAGTCTTACTTTACTTTCAACATTAACAAATACCTTTTTTCTGGAAAATAGATCAATAATAATCAAAAGAACAATTGTTAAAACGCAGGTATCAAATTGAAATGGAGTGATTGTTAATTGATTGTAATATGTAATAAATTATTTTTTAGCGGTTTATGTGGATACAGTTGGCGACATTGACTACTGTTTATCACTAAGTCATTGTTTAGTCAGTGTTCCTAACTGTATCCACATGAACCGCTGAAAAAAAATGTATTTCTAAAAGAAATTGCACTCCATTTTAATTTTACAATTCTGTTTTAACAATTGTTCGTTTAATAATTAGTGTATTTTTCTAGAAGAAGGCTTATTTGTTAATATTAAAACTACAGTGAGATTCGTCAGAATTTTGTAGCGAGAAAAGATCGAAGCTAATGTAACCCGCGGATTTCGTTTTCCTCAGTTGGCGGTGCTGAGTAAGTCTAAGTACACTAATCGGAATAAATGTATTTTAGGTTATTTTTATATGGAATTGAACAGTTTTTGGCCAAATGTTTGCAAAACAGTATTTTATTCCTGAAATAGTCCATATAAACATAATTCGACAGTGTGAGTCACTCCACTCAGGAATTTATCTGGTTTCTTTCATAAACAAAACACGAATCTAAGTAGTATATCGCAAAGATTTGACTAGAAATATTACACTCTGTAAAACATAACGTAAAATATAGTCATTACTATTAGTGCAGTTCGACTGAACAAAATAATGTAATGATAATTGGTACAAAGCAAAACAATGACTAGATGACAATTCATGTATCATAATTTAAGGCTTCTATATATGAAACAGTCATTACAAACTTGCTATTTGTGGGTTTTTATCAGTGCTTTTAGACTGTGCTCAGTTTTTATGTGTTTATTTTGTTTATATTTTCTTCTTTTTAGTCTCTAAAGACTTGTTAACTCTTTGTTTAAATGTACTAAGTAGTAATTTGGAGGAAATGGAAAGCTATTGCGCATGCGCACTGGTAATGTTCGGTTGCCGAAGGCTGGCGTCTTCACACAGTTCTTGCGGAGGTGTTCGTATGCCCCATGTTCTGAATGAATATGATGAATATGTGGCCTTCACAGTAACAACAACAGCTTCTCCTCGAGTCTGAGAAATTTCCTTGGGAAAATCAGGAATAGAGTTCGCCTGGGAACATGTTTCTATTGTGAGTGCAGCTATTGTCTGGATCTTAGAGATATATGTTTAGACACTTCCGGTTTGTCCTGACAACCTCGCAGGAGGTCTGCAGCCGTCAGCACCGTCAAGGAAGCAACCTATTCCTCAAAATAATCTACTAGATACGCAATATTTCACCTGTACACTTCAACCTATTTTTTAAAATTCAGGTGTCTCAAAGCATACATTTCCGGTGAAATCTCAACATCAAATTTTTGGGTGGAATACAATACTTCCAGTAATTAGTGTACCTGGTAGAAAATGTAAAAATGTGAAAAAGAAATTAACGGGACTTAATTGTCAATTGTGGCACTGGTGTCAGGGGTGGCATTTTGAAATTGTTATTTTATCAGAATATTTATTAAAGCAAAAATGCTACCCGGATAATGTGTAGCTCAAAGTGGTGTATGACGCTGAAGTAAAACGGAATGCAGAATTCGGTCGCATGGTTTAAGTTGGACGCGCTGCTCCGGAATAATTTCCCCAATTATTGTGAAGGTGGAAACAGGTGAAACCGACCGACCGACCGACTTCTAGAGTGTAAGCTTCCCTTGCAGGAACCTTATAAATAATTCCCCCCACGCCGGTTGAATGGGGAACTTGTGAGCCAGTTAAAAGGGGCACCAGCTCTTGGGAAGAAGGAACTACAGCAAACTTTTTAAGTAGTTGAAATGATGGGAGCAAAGTAGCGGGGCTAGACGGGTGGAACGAACCTACCTACGTACGTACGTACGGATTACAGGTGGGCATGGATGGATGGATGGATATATTCCTATCCAGCAGCTATAAAGTGAACGTAACAGGTGAGAACTGCACCACATTTCGGGGTGTTCTTCTTAAATCACGGAAGTGTGATCACTGAACCAAATAAAAGAAGCACTTAGAGCGAACTTCGGCCAAGTTTAACACCACCCATATCCTTTGTTACTCACCCCACATGAAATCCAACCTAAGTGATATAACAAAAGAAGACCGACTTGCAAAGACTTCAAGATAAATCTGTCTTATTACTTTCTCTACTAGGGGAAGTATTGTATTCGATCCAAAAATTCAATGTTGAGATTTCACCGGAAATATATGTTTTAAGGCCCCTAAATACAAAACTACTGCGAATTTGCACGTGTTGCGAAATTATACATTTGCTATATTGAAGTTTAGGGTGAAATACAATACTTGCCCTATAGATAAGGACAAACGAGACTTAGCTAAGGGACTGCAGACGTCACCGAGATGGACGTGAGTTAACCGGATAGGTCATATAGGATGATAAATGAGAGAGAGAGAACATGAAATGTCCAGCCTGGTATTCATCCCGAGCGCTCTAATGCACTGCTAGGCATGCCACCGCTGCCACCACCACATTTGTTACATACAAGACTAACTCAACCCATAAAGGCACTGCATTTCTCAAACTCGATCAAAATCAAGCATTTTTTGCTTTATTGTATATTCTGTTTATTATCAGTCCTAAAGGCAGCACTCATGTTAGTATATTCTTGGCGGTATAGTTGGGCCGAAAGTCGGCTTTCCAGTTCCTTAAAAGGTGACCGCTTTATTTATGTTTCAAGCTACCACCAAGAAGCCGGAGAGCGGTCCAACTATAACAATAAGGAGATTCTCGGGAACTTACATTTCTGATAGTTCTTATGTAAACACTTATTTTATTATCACATAAGCACCTGGGCGAATAGAGAAAACCATGTGAAAGTAATGCAATGCAAAGATCCCACTACAAGTAAGGCAGGGAGGGGTCGTTTTCCACCACAATGTTTTTACTCTGAACTTTCCTGGTCTTCCGCTCTACACCACTCAAATGTTCCTAAGCATATGTCCACAAATTTATACATATATAATTTATATACACGCTGAAAACCAATTATTTAATATATATTTTTTTGGCTAAACGGCTCCTTTTAGCAACAAATGGAGAATGATATGTTAAAGTGTCTACACTCACTTTGTCTGTTTCCCAGTCTTGTGCCTTTATTCCACCACATTCCTATTGTTTGACCAAACAAACACACACACACACACACACCTGAGTAAAAAACAAGCGAATTGGATATCCCCTTTTAATCATTCGTAACGAAAAACGCTGGACGATGAACATTTCGTTTGTACAAACAAGTTTTCAATACCGATATGCAAATCAAATAACAAACATCGCTATCAGTTCTCTTAAGTGAATTTAAATCAACTAGTGAAACCTTTTTCGTTGTCGGTCGAGTTTATTATTTTAGAAACTCTCTTTTCGAATCTCCAAGTCCCATGGTGCTGAGTCACTCACTCACTCACTAATGCAATTATGAACTCTAGAGCAAAAAGAAACAAAAATGGTTTCTCTTACATCGCGGTTTTTTTATTATTATAATTTAGTATGGGAAGGGAGGGAAGGAAGTAAGGATAACTTTTCCAAAGTCAGATGTTATTTCTTTTCAACGCATCTCTAATTAGGGTTGCCTGGTAACCCCTTCCGGTTAAGCGAGCGACTCACTCTGTGGTTACTCACCGCAAGGAGAAACCAAATGTTAAGTTGGTATGACAAAATGTGCACATTAAGTGGGTCGAGTGTATTCACAAATTAGCTGCTATCAGGAACCGACCTTTGTTCTTGCAACCACCTCCAGATATGTCCCTCACGACATACTTCCAGCAACTTTTCACATTCCTATGCATCTTTAGTTTTTTATTTCATTTACTCAAATCTTTAAAAACTTTCAGATTCCCATCCCTTTGCACAGCAAGATTTACAGTTTTGTACAGTAAGATTTGGTCTATCTCTTACGGCTTACAAGTTATTCAAAAGCCATTCAGAGTAAATAGGACTTCATGGGCTAAGCCAGAAAATTCAAAATATTCGTTTAGTTTTCCATAAAATATCTTACACATATGCATGGTATTTTAATTGAAATCGCTAGTAATTTTCGAGAGAATCACAATGGCACAACAATTCTGCATGGAAAGGGTAGTTTATGGTAGAAGAACATTCTTCGAAATTTTAGTGTCGTATGTTTAGAAGATATTAAACTTAAATAGCAACTTTGGTTTTAACCAACTTTTCACGCAAGCGAGACTGTATTAATTCAGATAACGCTTGTTCACTGACAACCTACCTACATTTCTATATGAACACGCCTTTAAAACTAAACATGGTATTGGCAATATCGAACATCGATCGATTATCGATATGCATCGCGCTCACGGAAAATTATGGCGGCAAAAACATCACTAAAGAGAGAATGCGGAAGAAAAATTCTGGCAACAGATAAGCTGTATTAATGCAGTTCTATATTTATTTTGCTGCGATTTTTAACCTTACTCAGCGAAGCACTTCCAGAAAAATATTATTTACAGTAAGGTGTAGAATGTTTATTTACATTTAATAAAGACATCTATTTAGTTTTTAGTAATGTTTATTCTGTTCAAAACGTTTCCATGTGGGATTCAAATCGATTTGAGTTCTCATTCCGGATTGGTACCGTGTCTGCCTCACGTTCAAGAGGTCACCAGTTCGAATCTCGCTTAGGGTGAGTTATCCGGATAAGCCTTTTACCGAGCTTTTCCCTGAGCTTTTTTCCTGAGAAGAAGAATATCGGGTAACTTAAAGCTCCATGGACCTCGAGTTCATTTCATTACGTATGACCGAAGCAGTATACTCGTGTGACTGAAAGCAGACATCCGCGTATCGATGCCAGGTTCCTCTTCCTCCGCCGCCGCCGCCACCGCCGCCGCCGCCGAGCGAGAAAGCCTCTTGGCAAACTACTCCATTTCTCTTTACGCCGCAAGCTTTTATCATTCCACGCTTCTCTACAGGGATGTGTGTTTATTCTACCTTTACCTCCGAACATCCAACACCGCTGTTAATAATTCAACAAATGAGCTAGTCAGGATTCTGATGACCTAAAAGTATAAAGAATGACCCCCAATGATAACTTAAATCCTAAAAATCTTTATAAAAACAATTCAGAAGGGCTTCAAAATTTACTTTATTGATCTTGCACATTAAAGTCAAACCACGGACAACGTCGGGTATTTCAGCTAGTAACAAAGAAACACAAGGCTATTGGACAAGTACAACCTAAGTCTAAATGTTGCAGTGATAAATCATCAAACCACGGACAACGTCGGGTATTTCAGCTAGTAACAAAGAAACACAAGGATATTGGACAAGTACAACCTAAGTCTAAATGTTGCAGTGATAAATCATCAAACCACGGACAACGTCGGGTATTTCAGCTAGTAACAAAGAAACACAAGGCTATTGGACAAGTACAACCTAAGTCTAAATGTTGCAGTGATAAATCATCAAACCACGGACAACGTCGGGTATTTCAGCTAGTAACAAAGAAACACAAGGATATTGGACAAGTACAACCTAAGTCTAAATGTTGCAGTGATAAATCATCAAACCACGGACAACGTCGGGTATTTCAGCTAGTAACAAAGAAACACAAGGCTATTGGACAAGTACAACCTAAGTCTAAATGTTGCAGTGATAAATCATCAAACCACGGACAACGTCGGGTATTTCAGCTAGTAACAAAGAAACACAAGGCTATTGGACAAGTACAACCTAAGTCTAAATGTTGCAGTGATAAATCATCAAACCACGGACAACGTCGGGTATTTCAGCTAGTAACAAAGAAACACAAGGATATTGGACAAGTACAACCTAAGTCTAAATGTTGCAGTGATAAATCATCAAACCACGGACAACGTCGGGTATTTCAGCTAGTAACAAAGAAACACAAGGATATTGGACAAGTACAACCTAAGTCTAAATGTTGCAGTGATAAATCATCAAACCACGGACAACGTCGGGTATTTCAGCTAGTAACAAAGAAACACAAGGCTATTGGACAAGTACAACCTAAGTCTAAATGTTGCAGTGATAAATCATCAAACCACGGACAACGTCGGGTATTTCAGCTAGTAACAAAGAAACACAAGGATATTGGACAAGTACAACCTAAGTCTAAATGTTGCAGTGATAAATCATCAAACCACGGACAACGTCGGGTATTTCAGCTAGTAACAAAGAAACACAAGGCTATTGGACAAGTACAACCTAAGTCTAAATGTTGCAGTGATAAATCATCAAACCACGGACAACGTCGGGTATTTCAGCTAGTAACAAAGAAACACAAGGATATTGGACAAGTACAACCTAAGTCTAAATGTTGCAGTGATAAATCATCAAACCACGGACAACGTCGGGTATTTCAGCTAGTAACAAAGAAACACAAGGCTATTGGACAAGTACAACCTAAGTCTAAATGTTGCAGTGATAAATCATCAAACCACGGACAACGTCGGGTATTTCAGCTAGTAACAAAGAAACACAAGGATATTGGACAAGTACAACCTAAGTCTAAATGTTGCAGTGATAAATCATCAAACCACGGACAACGTCGGGTATTTCAGCTAGTAACAAAGAAACACAAGGCTATTGGACAAGTACAACCTAAGTCTAAATGTTGTAATGATAAATCATCAAACCACGGACAACGTCGGGTATTTCAACTAGTAACAAAGAAACACAAGGCTATTGGACAAGTACAACCTAAGTCTAAATGTTGTAGTGATAAATCATCAAACCACGGGCAACGTCGGGTATTTCAGCTAGTAACAAAGAAACACAAGGCTATTGGACAAGTACAACCTAACTCTAAATGTTGTAATGATAAATCATCAAACCACGGGCAACGTCGGGTATTTCAGCTAGTAACAAAGAAACACAAGGCTATTGGACAAGTACAACCTAATGTTTTACATGTGAAAGAGGTTGATTCAAAGTAAAGTAAGGGATGAAGAAACATGCAACAGGCTGCAGTTATTTAAAACTGTCATATGCATGCAGTGTGGTGATCTGTATTAAAGGTATACCTCCCTCCTCTCTCCCTCTCCCTCCCTCCTGGGGCTATATTGGATACACAGCGGCCGTCATTAGAGTGCTGGCCTTTCCAGTGCGCTCTGCCGCGAGCAAAAATCTTCAACAAAAGAACTCTGTCTCTCTCTCTCTGTCTCTCTCTTTCCATACAAAGCTGACATGACAACGAAGACCCATGTAAATAATACAAGCTCGCCTTGGGTATTTCTGATTCTTCAATACAGGAGTTCAATTGCTTATTTCACCATGTCAATCATCTAATACACTCCGGGACACTCAAATGTTTCATTTGATTTTCAGGAGATGACAATTTTCGTTCGCAGATATGCCAAAGACTGCCAGATGCAAACAAACGTAATCTCGGATAAGTCAGATTGAAGTATTGAACTGTATTTACTACTACTCCGCAGCATCCGCCTCTGATTAGCAGATCTGGTGCTACTTGGGGTTGGTTAGTGCAGGGGGGGAGGGAGTACCAAGCGTAGGGGAAGCGAGCGTGTGCTACACTGTTTAACACCACTGGTCTAATGTATGACGTTAACGCCTGAACTGTAATACATTGTTAGTTTTGAAGCGCACATTAGCTGGCATTCCACGCGCTCAGAATGTATAGTTAAACTATGTCAGTTTTTACTTGCGTGGTGTAATATTTTAGGTAAATTTATAGCGCTATATGGACCAAATCTGGGGCAGACGAACAGTCCATGATAAAGCAATTAACATTTGAAGCGCTAATGTATCATAATTATATTGCATACCTATATAAATAAATAGCAAACAGTCACATTGTTTACTTTACGATCAATTGTGAAAACATTCATTTAAATCGACACGCTAATGTCATTGCAAACAGGCGCTAGGCATACAGATCTGATGTGTTGCACTCACATGACTTTCTCTACTCTTGTACTAACCATTCTTATTCCTATATCTTCTTCGTGTTGGTTGAGATAAAAATTTGTACAAATTATCTTATTCTTTATGCTCTTGTAGGTGCAAGGGGAATATTAGAATACAGTAGGCTTTGTGCCATACATATATCTGATTGCACGTAACGTAGGCGGAATATAAACATGAATCAAGTTTCAGATATTGCTGTATACCTGGAATTATTGATTGATGTGCGGACTTGGTTGCACTAATATACAAAATTGTATGAACTAGTTTCAGATGACGGGGTAGAAGATACGTGAATGTGTTATGTAAAAGGAAAGCTAGTAAACAAAACTGTGAATGTAATTCCTTGCATAATAAAATGGATAGCATAAAGACCTTCTCCACGAAAAAGCACTTAGATGTGCTAATTTTTATGCTGATTAGTCAACTGATGTTGGAGTTTATCAACTTCATAATATTAACAGCCATATATATTATGCACATGTATATTTATGTACATAAATAGATATGCGATTTTCCTAACCTTTTATGTGCTTCAGGTAGCCTCAAAACACGTATTTTCTTAAGTAATATGTATATATATATAACACGGTGATCTAACCGATCGAATATTTATCTGGGCTATTTCATAAATATAATATGAATTTAAATACTATATCGGACCAGAAATGTTTAACTATATAAATATAACCTAAAATATATTCATTTCGATTAGTGTAGCTCAAGTTACTCAGTACTGACAACTGAGGAAAATGAAACCCAAGAATTACATTTATTTCAACCTTCTCTTGTTATATCAGAAACCAGTTTATAACCATATCTGACTTTATTTTTACATGAACAAATAACGGGGGAAAATATCTATATGATTTATTAAAAGAACAATTGTTAAAAACAGTTATCAGGTTGAAATGGAGTGATATTTTGATTGTTAATCGATTGTGATGTGTAGTAATCGACCAGATATGATAGTTTAACATCTCTATGCATATTTTAAGCTTGGGCACTGTGAGAGTTTGATATGATCATTGTGCAAAAGCTGCGGAAAGTACCTAACCATAATTCTACCGTGGTGTGCTATTTGGAAGGAAAGTTTGCGAATATAAAAATCATTCAAAAGATTCTCATCCGTCTTTTGAAAGCCTGGGGATTATGGGCTCTTCTTCCGGCTAAAGCTTCAATCATATCGCATTCTGGAGTAACATGCCGACCAGGAAGGCTGCAAGAAAAACGACCTACTCATCGTGCTTAACCCGAGGGGTGGAACAACCCCCCCCCCCCCCGCCCCCGATATAATCAATGTTTAGACGTACGTACGTACTTCTCTACTTGCTCTTCTAGTCTAAACCTGCTTTCAAATACAATCAAAATAAATCACACGTTACTTACTTTACGCAGCATACAAAGTAAAACTCATTCATTGAATAAAACCAATCAGAAACGTTATATTTCAATTGAATATTACAGTGATTTATGAACTCAATATTCATTAAATCATTTATACAGTTATCAAAATATATTTAATTTACATTTCAAAACCCATAATGAATGACACAATTCCATTAATCGCTGGAATACAATTATTTTCTAATAAATCGCGATGCCTGCACATAGTAATGAGTTCGGAGGCTGGCGCGTGTCCTGTAGTATGAGAAAGTTTCGATATTTGATAATCACCAGTTATTTCTAATAAAATCCGATCTTTAAAGCATTCCGTTTGTCAATGTACCACATCTAACATAACCTCATTATTTCAGGTCATGTGATTCATACATTAGGTATGATCGTAATATGAAGGTAACCTCGTTTATTGTGTAATTTTGGTGTTCAGTGTTATATTTGGGTTGAAGTGCATAAGTAAGTAATAGTTCCACGTTTCTTCTACACACACACACACACACACACACACACACACACGCACACACACGCACGCACGCACACGCACGCACGCACACACACACACACACACACTGCCAGAAGTTTATCCATTCTTGACTTGACGCATTGCTACTTTCATTTCCCAACGTTGGCGCCCTACGTTGCGCAGTTCCCGTTACTTTACTCATGTAAGAACTTACCAATCAAAGTCGTCTGTCGTGCCACATTCATTTTGGTTTCATCGTTTCGAGGATCAATTCTGTTGTTTTTTCCTACAAGACATTGGATATCGACATTCAGCAGAAATGCATGTTTTGAGGCCCCAGAATACAGAAAAAAAGGCCTTTCGGGCTGTAATAGTCTACGGTGGCCTACCGCAGTTTAACAACTCTACTTTGGAACATTTTTTATGACTACATCCATTATAAATCATGGTTAAAAAGTAACTAAAAAGCAGGAGTAAAGTAACTTGGTTTCTTGTTTTACCCCTTAGGGGCGCATGACGTTAATTTAGCGCGATAGGTCATACATAAATAAAAAGTAACCTCAGTAGCAGTAGATTGAAAATTCCCACAGAGTGACACTTATTTTTGTGTGAAAAATGAGGGTATTTGTAGTCATCACTTATGTTTAAAGCCTGCACGGGGCATAAATAAAGTTACGGTGACGTATTTTTAGCCGAGCTGCGACTTAAACAGTCATACATATATCATTTCTGAGAAGAGCGCTGGCTGCGAAGCGCGCCTACTGGGAGTTTAGAGAACGCTCCAAAGCCGAAATTAAAAACTTCCATACTAGTAATTAAACAAGGAAGCGTGCAGGTGGCGCTAACGCCATTCCTCGCCAAACAATCGCGAGCAACAAAATCACCAATTAATAACAACTCCCTGGGTGTTTGACTCATCCACCGCTTATATACCTTCGCTTTTATCAAATTTCACTCCCATAACTGAGTCGTTCACTCGGGTAACAATTAGTGAGAGCATACACTTCTATAAACGCTAACAGAATGCTAAGAAATGTATACTTTCATGCGATAGCTTTACCTTTCGAGAAATATTCCATTTCCTATTAGTCGGACACTTCCGCTTCTATTCGGTCATTCTCGCCACCGCCTCGGTTATTCTAATATAAAGATTATAAAAGACGACTAACCTCAAAAATTGGAAAATCTAGTATCAACATAACCTGTGTAAATGTGTGAAGAATACGAGATACAAGGAGAACAAATACCTAGAGGTTGTAAATTCACTGAATCATTTCAAAATCTCTTCATCGAATCGACATAGTTGCTTCAAGTCAGAATCTCTAGGCTAAATGTCTTTCTAACCCAAACTAAAAGAAATGCAGCCATTTCACTTTATTGAGGACATTTTTTAAGCAATATTTTATCAAAAATATATGCTTTGAGACTATGAATAAACATACGTTTAGAAAGGTACGTTTGTGCGTGCGTGTGTGTGTGAAGACCACAATTTTAAAACGAAGTCCGATAAATAGCAAATTTGGTATTTCATTTCAGCACCATTCAAACATGTAACGATCATTTTTCATGAAAATGCGCAATAAGGTAATTTCTACAAATGTGTACCTCGGTTAACATGAAATAGACAGAGGAATAAACATTTTTGGAATATTTTAGAAGTCTCCAATCTCGACATACAATATATGAGTAGACTGCAAGATTGTCTCTTGCATTGAACGACCAAATAGGACAAAGAAAACTGACAAAGGCTTTAACAAGCGAGAGCAAATTGTTTGTAATGGTCACTGACGAGATTGGACGCCGGGACGCATGATTGCAGGGCTTAGTTGCGGTTCAATTAGACTTCTTAAGTGCGCATGTGAGCACGAAGAAAGCGACGGACTATCCTATTAGACGAAAGGTTTCCTCCTGTCACAACAACGATATAATAAAGAACTCGGTTCTAAGGCTTCACTTACACAGAATTAGCGGTTTGCTGCTGGAAAAGTCGACGGAGAAGCCACTCGCCTTTTACACTTCACTTCTACTGCCGCTACTCTCAATTATTCATGCCATGTTTTACACAACGCTTTCGTAAGGCAAGAATAGTTCAAATTAAATCAACACATGTATAGTACACTAGCTGGAATACCCGGCGTTGCCCGCAGTTCCATGATTTCTCCCTACAACTTCTAGACTTACATTGCACTTACCCATTAGCCCTGTTTCTTCGGAGAAATTTAAAAGAAATTACTTAATAGGCTTAATAAACGGTTGACACTCTTAGAATACTATGAATATATGTTAATATATTTTACGAAACGGTAGCAACTGCCAACAGAGGAAAACGAAACCTAACACTTGCATGTATTTCGATCTTCTCTGGTCCTTATAGTAGAAAACAGTTTTCTTCTGGAAAAACGAATCAATTATTAAAACACAGTTGTGAAATTAAAATGGATTACTATTTTGATTCATGATCGATTGTAATGTAAAATAAATTATTTTTCACGTATTTATAGGATACAGTTGGCGACGCTGAATAAACAAAAGAAGAGCTAATGATAATTCGTATGTTATAGTGTTATGGAATACTCAGCAGAGTTTTACACGCATGCGCGTCTGTATAAACAGCACTGTATACCAACTGTTTAAAATGAAACAATACAACGTATGCAAACGCGCTTGTTGTTGTGTGTAATAAAACATTTGTTTCATGGATACCAAAAAAACATAACGAAAATAAATTGGAAGGGAAATGGCGCCGAAAGTTTCATTTCATTAAATACATCATCTTACTGTTGTAATTCTCCAAGTTTAATATTAAAGCTATCCTCAGAGGAAAAATGTTGGCACTCTCATGGTCTGGATTTGCGTAACATTGCTACTATATATGCACGCTGCAAAATTTTGAGGGTTAATTAACTGCAACATAAAACGTGCGCTCTAATGGGCTCTGTGACCTGCATAAAGCAAACAAAATATGTATTTGCATTAAACTCGCCTCCTTCCTCGGCTCGCTCGCTCGCTCTGTGAATATGTGCAGAAGCCTGCGTGTCTTAGACCCCATTTCTCTACCAGAGGAAGCATTCCTAACAAACATTACAGTTGCACATTTTAATACGTTTTGAGGCGCTCGGAATTAAATAAAACAAACCTGTTTACTTTCTCTATTACGCACTCGCAGTGTATAGAAGTGTTTTACTCTAAAACACTCCAACAATTTGATATCGCAATTTTTCTGGAAATGCAAATTTTGAGATGGTGCCCTACATCCAAAACAAAGCTGTTTTATTCTTTCTACTACTTTTCCATAGTAAGTAGTATTATTACATTCCATCAAAAAATTCCATTTCAACAATTTTACCGGAAATAGATGTTTTGAGATGCCCTAAATATGAAAAAGCCTTTTTCCTACTCTAACCCTTAGTAAGTAGAAATATTATATCCTATCAAAAAATTCGCCATGGAGATATAGCACAAATACATGTTTTGAGGCGCCCTAAATTCAAAATAGGTTCTCTGCTACTTATCTATAGTAAAAAGGAATATCAAATCTGGCCCAAAAGTTCGATATCGGAATTTTACCCCAAAAGGAATGTTTTGAGATCCTCAATATATATATTATACAAAAAAGAAATTCTTTCTGTATTTACCTAGACTAACCATAGCAATTGTTATATTCCACCCGAAAATTCAATATCGAGGTTTTACCGCAATCTTCGAAATCTTCTGAATCAAAGTCGAGGAAATACTACATTCCCCCCAAAAATTCCTTACAGAGATTTTACCAAACATACACGTTTTGAGGTCCCTTTAATACAAGAAATTATTTTCTCTATTAGGTGCCTATAGCAGAGGAAATTTTCCTTTTTACCTCAACGTTTTATACTGAAATTTTAACGGAAATAGGTGCAAGTTTTGAGGCATCTTGAATACCTACCTATTTTACTATAGTAAGAAGAGGAAGTATTTTATTCCAAAGATTGCAAATACGCTTTTTGAGGTTCGCTCAAAAACATTTTTAGAACACGGTCCGTGCGCCTTTTTGTGAACCGCATAACTTAAACACGATAAATCCTTAAAGTTGGTATTTAAATTCTCCATCTTCCAAGGATGATACACTAAGATTTTCGAAAAAAAAAAAAATACTCCACCGCAAACCACCATTTACACGGTAAAACATCCTAAAAATTTGCTTTTTCAAAAACGGAGTTAAGGATGCGTACGACTAAAATTTCATGAGAATGCGGAAAATGCATAAATGCCCTAATGCATGCGGATTTTAATGAGTTATACATTCAAATATTTTATCATTACTTTCTCGCTATTGATAATTTTAGTATTTTACTTCCTGTAAAATGTTCCTCGTGGAGCAGTTTTTGTATTCCACTAATGAAATTTACTACACGTATTCACAGAGACATAAAAAATACAATTTTCCTAGGTTTTATTGTCAGATGAGTCTATATTTTTAATTATCTAACAGAAATATTACAATTTTAGGCCTAAACTGTAAAAGACACATGGAAACGTGGGACAATTTTAAAAATTAGATGTATTTTGAACTTGAGGTTACACTATTCGATCTAAATTATCAATACTTTGTTGCGAGGCACAAAATAAACAAGTTTGATCGTCATTTCTATGGATTACATTTAGGTTATATTTAGGTTAGGTTTGTATAATGTATATTTAAATAGGCTAGCATTACCGTATGTTTAAGATATTTTCGTGACAAATAGAATGTGTATGTTGTATTTTTTGGGAATAGTCTCTGAAGTTCTCTTTTGTAGAACTGATAAACCATAACCAAACTCTTACTGCACAAAAAAGCACGTCTCGTTAAAACATATTTTGATGTGGCGTTTCAAAGCACCGTTATTTACCATAATTATTCCATTATCTGCAGTGGTATTATAGTAATTGAGTCCACAAACCTTATTAGGATTATATACACCAAATGAAGAATTGATACTGAGTTCAAATTAACACTTTTTATGTGTGTGGGATCTGCATGAGTAATTTAAGCCACTTTGGGATTTGCCATAAATAAGGCTAAGTTGGTGCATGTTACGTTTATCCCATCGTTTAAAAATGTTGAGAAGCAGTACAGTGCGGGTACAGGATTAATGTTTATATCTGTGCAATAACCATTTGTTTCCCCTTTTAACTGCATCCTTACAGCGCTAAATAACGAGCGAGCCTTTGGCATCCTACAAATTTAAATAGAATTCATTCAAAATAACAAAATCTCATCTGTTGCACTCACATGGCTTTCTCTACTCACTCTTATACAAACTACTCTTGCAAGTACTTATTCGTCTAACCACTTCATGTTAAAGAGATAAACATTTGCCAAAATTATTAATTTTCTGTAGGTACAAGGGGAATAGAACAATGCGGTAGGCTTTCACTGATAGTCAAATACTTTAAAAATGGTCCTCTTGCATGGCTAAGAGAGAAAAAAAAATACACTTCATTTTTGTGATGCAAACGTCTTAAATACGCTACGTTTTTGAGAAAATTAAAAATAATGAAAAAGTTTCCATCTGAAGGGTACTTTGAGATGGGGTAGTCTTCGTGTCACTTCACACACGGATCTATTTCTAAAACTGCAGTTGTTCGATTCAGGGATCTTAAAAACCTAAACATCCGGTGAAAACTTGACGTACAAATAATTTTTTGGCAAGACGCTGGTTGTATTTGAACTTCCAGGGGCATCGATTTGTTTATAATAGCTATGCAGACGGCGGACAAGAAAAGAGTTCCAATGTTGCTAGAAAGCACCTGATTAAAGCGAGAAGAAAATGCTTGGAAATAATGCCACAATTTCAGATAAAGTCAAAACTGCTCTTCTATTTAATATATTTTAATCGTTCTGAGATCGCTTTAGGCGGCAAAGTGCCTACTTGGAAATGTTGGTCTGTAGTTGCGATGAACAAAATGTGGGCTTAAACACGCCTGGGGCCTTATACAGATAAAGGAAATTCTAATTTGGATTTAATAGGTCACCAATAGCCAGCTTTCTCAGTAGGTATATAGCTGTTCGACATCCTACATATTCACTGCTGCAGGTTCCTCATTTTTTTTCATAAAAAATGGTATAATAAAAACACAGCAACAAAGAAACGTTAATTGTTTTCATAATCTCGCAATATATTCATCTAAAAAACATTCACTAACCTCAGAATCTACTTAAATACGCAGGAGACATGTTTTACAGGTTCGCCAACATAAATCAAGTGACCAACATAAAAGCTTGAATTATTTATGCTTGAGCCTTGAGTGTTCAAACCGATCTCAAAACAGATTGAATTCAACATGGAAACGCGCATTGTATTGAGACTGGGATTGGACTCAAATCAATTTCAATTCCCCATGTAAACGTGGTGTATGTCTAATTTCATAATTCGATTATTGTTACTATTGTAACAGATCTCAACTCCAATTTACCTTTATCTCTCTGTATTTCCTTTACTTACAAGTGTAAAAACTGATCTCATTAAAATAAATATAAACAAGACTTCTCACTTTACTGTTTACAATCATTTACGCAAAAACTAACCAATGACTAGCAAAAACTTAACTCGCATTTTCCAATTGCTACTCGTGACGCTTCGCTTAGCTTCGACAATTCTCGGCACCTTTTTGCGAAGATTTTAAAACAAAATGTGTCACATGGCATCTTCAAAGCCCCCGATACCCGTGTTGCATTGAGAACTTCATTCTTCTATGCTGTCGGCAACATCATTATTATAATTATACTTCCCATACTTATTCTTACAATTTATGATTATCAGAAGTGACTACGGTATAAAGATATATTTAAGTTAGGCTAGGCTAGGCTTTTTAGGTTATGTTATGTCAAATGTGCTAATTTTTAATGATTCTATTATATACTTCCAGTACGTAGAGGAAGTATTGTATTCCACTCAAGTATTGATGTCAAAGTTTCACAAAAATATATATTTTGAGGTAACATGAATGAAGAAAAGATTGTGTGTGTGTGTGTGTGTGTGTGTGTGTGTGTGTGTGTGTGTGTGTGTGTGTGTGTGTGTGTGTGTGTGTGTGTGTGTGTGTGTGTGTTATAGGAATAAGAGTTTGTAAGAATGGTTAGTACAAGAGTAGAGAAAGTCCTGTGAGTGCAACACATCAGATTTTTGTAGTTGTGAAAGAATTTATGAAATGAGTAAGGAAACTAAAGGATGCTTGAAGACTTTGATTTAAAGAAAGAAAATGTTCGCTTGACCCAAAAGAAATGAATCTGTGTTCTCAGAGCGACTATGAAGTATGCCATGAAACAGATGTACGACAGCGCGGAATGTGAATAGAGACAAAGCGAACAAAGAAAGGCGATAAACAAAAACAACAAATATTGCAGAGGGACAAAGAAACGAAACAAATTTGACTTTGTATTTTACGGCCGTTGCCGAGAGGGGGAAATCGCACCCAATAGTAACGCGAGGGGAGATTAAAGAGGCATTTGTTGCAGGCTTCGAGTGCCATTTTTAAAAGAAAAATCTCTCGAAATGCCTCAGGATATTTCCTCTCTCATTATCACCTCACAAATATATGCATATTGCTAGTTTTATAAAAACAGCCGGCATCAAACAAAAGCGCTAATATGTCACAAAAGGCCAGTTATGTTGGTATGTTTACAGTAACATTTATTTGTCCATTTGCACCTGTTGTCTCAGTGGAGTATTGGCGTATATCAATTAATTTTCAAACAAGCGGAAGCTGTTCAATGATTCGCGTGTTCAAACCCAGGAGGAATGTAAAGATCTTATATGTGAAGCTATGCGCTTAAGAACGGTCTAACCTCACTTTTTTAAAATTGAGAAAAATACACTTTTGTGCGCACACTAAAAATGAAATAATGAGACTATATATAAACTGTAGTGTTACCTTTTAGTTTATCTACAGGAAGAGCTTGAAGTATATACTTCTTTTCGTATATATACTTATACTTCCATGTCGTAGTTTTACTTTTAGGATAAATACTCGATTGGTCATTAATCGGGCACTTCCGCTGCTATTCGGTCATTCTCGTCACGGCCTTGGTCAACCTAACTTAAAGATAACTCCAGCAATTAGAAGATTAGAAGAAGTAATTAGGAATACTAAATGCTGAAACTGCGCGTATGGTTGCACAGAGGGTAAATTCGATGCTCCTCTAAGGGTGACTCCTTGATCGAACAGAATTTGTTCCGTTCCGTTCCTCGTCGACATTGGTGCCACAATTTTCGTTCCGCCCAGTGCACAAACTAGAGCCATTCAGCAGCAGAGCCGAGCCGAGTTTCAATTCTATGTTGCAGGAGGAAGGGAAGGGCGGACAAAAAGCGGCCGGTGGGAACGACAGCCATCTTATAACAAGAGAGGGTAAACAGTGCGAACAAAGAAGCATCTGAAATTGCACTGTGCGTGTGTGTGTGATCCCGGAGACTGAAAACACTACCTCTAATTGCAATGGAGATATCTTCCTTTTTCTCATATTATCATTGACACATTTGGGCAATTAAAGAGTTTTTGTTCTTTCCCTGAAAAGCCTTGGAAATGTATAATCTAATAACAAAGAAAGCACGGAAAGCAAAATTCCTTTCTCCTGTCTTTTTATTTTCTCTACTACGTATAGTAGGTAGAGGAAGTATTGTATTTCACCCAAAAATTCGATGTGGAGATTTCGCCGGAAATATATATTTTTGAGCCCCCTAAATAAAATAAAATATTTTTAGAAAAAGATCAGTCTGTGTGTGCGCGCGCGCATCCCCGGTACCGGCATGGGAGCTCTAGTCTGGGATGCGCTCCTCCGTGGCCTTGACTGCGGCTGGATGACGCAGGAGGAATTACTATGTTTAAGATATTTTCATTGCATTTCAAATGAAATGCATATCTTGAATTTTCTGGGAATAGTCATTGAAGTACTCTTTATTCTGGTGATTTTTGTGTAGCTGGTAAACCGTAAGATATAGACAAAATCTTACTGCACAAAACATGAAGATCTCATTAAACTACACAATTTGTCACACACAATTTTTCATGTAGTTAACCATTTCTGAGATATTCCTTATTTTCTCAAATAGGAGGTCTTATTCGTTTGTTTTATCCAATCATACAAAGAGAACGGAATATGAAAGCCATCACGTAGCGATAGTTCTTAGAACATTTGAATATCACTCAGATCTCTCACATTTCCCTTGTGCCTACAAGAAAATTAGTAAAAAATGACTTAGGTAAATGTGTATCACTGTTAACATGAAGTAGAAAGAAGAATTTGTTTGTAAGAATGGTTAGTTACAAGAGTAGAGAAAGTCATGTGAGTGTAACACTTCAGTTTTTCCAGTCCCCTCGCTATGCAAAGAGAAGGGAATATTAAAGCCATCGCATAGCCACCAGGTCTTTAAAATTTTGACTGTGACAATATCATAAAACGTCTAATCTAATCGATAAATTCTCGAACGGAGCGAGACTCAGATCGTCGAATTATATTTACATGAACTGTTTAGCAAATAAAATACTATATCGCAATATTTGACCAGAAAATGTTAAATTCTTTAAAAATAACCTAAAATACGTTCATTACGATTAGTATAATTCGACTTACCGCTGCCAACACCAGAAAACGAAACCAAAGAATTAATGCATTTGGATCCTCTCTTGTTATAACAGAAACTTAGCTCAATATTAACAAATATTCTTTCTCCTGGAAAAATACGGTAATTATTAAAAGAAAAATTGTTAAAAACACAGTTGTCCTATTGAAATGGAGTGATAATTTGATTGTTAATCGATTGTAATGTGTAATCAATTATCTCTCAGCGATTTATGTGGGATACAGTTGGCGACGACTCAGACTAGGTTATATCGTGTGTATGAGAGTGAGTAGAGAAAGTAATGCGAGTGTATACATGAGATTTTCTTTCCCACGTTATCTTTGACACATTTGGGCAATTACAGAGGTTTGTTCGTTGCCAGAAAGCCTTGGAAACATATAATCTAATAATAATAACAAAGAAAGCACGCGAACCGTTGCTATGGAATGTAGGTACAAGGGCTCCTTTGACCCTTCATGCCGTTCCAATAGAGAGGGCAACAATAATTGGGGCATCTTCCACATGGGAAACGTAGCAAATGTCAACAAACTTGCCAATGTCAATGTCAATGTCACAGCTCATTGAGATACCTACCCCAAAAAACAACCTTGACATTTTCCCCCCATTATGGTGCAGTCTGGTTATATTTGGTGATATTCCATTCGTCAGGTTGCATTAGTGCCGCCAACTGTTCGTAACATATAACCATGGTAAAGCTATAGCCATAGCTGGTGTTATTGCGTCTGTTATGTTGCCAGTTATGGACGCATTGCAGAGAGGCCGGCCGATAAATGTTAAAACAAGATTCTGTTTAGACGCCGTATTAATTAATGAATCAGTGGACGTAATGCTCGTTTTTGCGTGATTTTGTTTTGAATTGCTTTAGAACAGTAGGTATATGAATTATAGTTAGTGTTGTTATTTTTGTGTGGGCTACATATACGTGTCGTATATATTACGATATTTAGTGCTCGGAAGTAATTTTCTCCAAAAGTGTTATTGCCGAAGGTGAGTACGTTCATCATGTGTTGTGTGGTAGCAATGTTCAAGTATTACTGTCGTTTGAAAGTATGTTACTTTAACACTGTGATATTTGAGGTTAGAAGTGGTTTTATTATAGAAAAAGATCGGTGTGCGCATGCGCGTGCGTGTAGACAGCATAACTCAAGAACGAAAAGTCGGTTAAAAAGCAAAGTTGGTATTTAAGTTCAATATCTTTCAAGAATACGACATAGAAAAGTACAAGTATTGGAAAATTCATACAAATAATGAGGAATATCTGCGAAATTGTTCACTTCACAAAGAAGTACATTAGATGTAGATTGTGCTTTTAACGACAACTAAGCAAGTCATCCAGAGTAAATAGGACTACATGGGCTATAAAAATAAAAATATCTTAAACATGTGACATTTTAATCAAAATCGTTGGAATCAATTCGGGGGGGGGGGGGGGGGATCCGAAAATTTTCCACGTAAAAGATAGTCTATGGTGGAAGAATTTTCTTCAAAATCTTCGCATCCTTGGAAACACTGATACACAAACAGGCACAGGGATCGATTACTTTTTATATTCAGGGGACCTGAGAAATTTCGACATCGAATTTTTGGGTGAAATCCAATACTTCCCCTGCTTACTATACGTAGTAAACATTGCCCTAGATTTTATTGTCAGTTAATTATCCCCTTAAGTACACAAGTTCTCGAAGGTCACTGAAAAAATGGATGATATGCTTTTGAGGTTATGTCACGCACGTGTGACACATGTACAGGAAATACGATATATATCTGTTGGTGCTCTGTATCTTGTGGGCATTCCTTTTCTACGAACTTTATAGCCATATGTCTGTCTGTCGGTATATATACACATTCTCTTGTGCCTTTTCCAATATGTTTATGAATAGCACAGTCAGTCAATTCGGATCTCATATCTCCATTCTTTTTTGTGTGCTCCCTTTCTGTGCAGCCTTTTAACTTCTCTGTTTACCACAAGTCCTTTCTTTTATGACTACCCCAGTTGAGGAAATATGTGCCGGGATACATTAAACTGCACAATAGAAGCTTTATTACTTGAGGGAATTCTCCACCAAATGGACTTAAGCAATGGCAGGCTTTGAGACCCCAAACTTCGTACTTAATCGCACATAGAGCGAGCTTATTGCATGCATTTATACTATTTAAACTATGCTCTATAATTTCACAAATATGCACTGATCACACACTGAATTAGTGCAGATTATATATACATATACTGAACTATGCTATTTCATACCTACAGAAATTAAATTATATAGAAATTGTAACACGATCATTCTTTTGTTCATTCAGCGTCGCGAACTGTATACCACATAAATCGCTAAAAAAATCATTATACACATTACAATCGACTAACAATCAAAATATCACTCCATTTCAATTTAACCACTACGTTTTTAACAGCTGCACTTTTAATAACTAAGGTATCCTTCCAGAGGAAAGGTCATTTGTCAATATTCAAAATAAAGTGAGATTTATTTGAAATCATAAACTGGTTTTCTGTTATAGGAACAAGAGAGGATGGAAATGCATGTAATTTTTAAGGCCTGACTCACTTCGCTCGAGAGTTTATTCGTTGCGTTGGTATTTTAATTAAAATCGTTGGAGCTAATTTTAAGAAAGTCGTAATTTTGAAAAAAATGTTTTATGTAAGTAACGATGATTTTCAACGAAGTCCCTTACCTTAAACTAACCTTAATATAGAGAAAATGTTGTTTTCGTTTTTTCTAAAACCAGTCTAAGGTTTTGAATAGCATATGTTTAAGATACTCGTTGCAGAATGAAATACCTATGTTGAACTTTTAGTTTGTGAAGTCTTTTTATTCTAAATGAGTTCTTAGCATTGGTATATCACAATTTATCTTCACTTTTTGCCATCTTTTGGTCGCTAACCATTTCCGAGGTATTCTTTGTTATTTGTTTTAATTTTGTTAGTGCTATAGAGACATTTATTGTATTTTATAACCAAAGCTTGCTTCGTTTTTATTCATACGACGGATTTAAACAGTTTTCTTTATCAAAGAATCGTAAAGCTCATTGTTTTCTGAAGCAAAGAGTAAATAAAATGTTCTTCAGGTGCAGAAGACATGGATTAAGTTCATATATTACTTACTGCGTATTATGAATATTTCCAACCTTTTACCAAACTTCAAACACAGACTAAATCATAAGCAGAAACAAAGTTCTGATAGATATATCTTAAAGTGTAATTATATTAAAACTTAAAGTTTAAATATTCCCTTTAGCAAGTATTTTCAAGACAGTACCAGAGAAATACAATAGAGAATTGGAAAAAAGATACAGAGTTTAAAGAAATAGAAATAAATGTTCTAGAAGGGATAAACTTCTGCACATTTCCTTGGTTCTGATTAAACAGTAGGGTTAGGTTTATACTATGTAGAGAAGTCTACGAGGGACTCCTCGACCTAAGTGCCTTTCCTTTGAACAAGCATCGGCACCACCACACGCCACGAAACTTATACTTCACGTGAAATATCAGACGCGATAAAAGAAATCGTGGAAAACGGCAAGCCAGCCCAGTATTACGCTGCCAAGCAGGGAACACCACGAAAAACCCAAGGTCAGTCTCGACGGGAATAGAACCCTGATCCGTTATGTGTAAAATTGACAAATATAGATAGTAAGAATGAAACATTTTTACATATACTCGCAACAAAATACGCAAATGAGGAGCTCAAATAATGAGAAAGAAGTAAGTACAAATTTGATGGCTAAGTTTGGTTATGTCAAAGCCTTCTTCAACTTGAGATCAGCTGAATAGTGAAGAAAGAAGTTCGACGTGGACTTTTTTTTTAATCTGGTGGTGAAGATGTTTTGGCTGACACACTTGGCTGTGAATCTAAGAGGTCACAGGTTCACTTTTGGCCCAAATCCAACGTTATTTCAGAGGAAAATATTTTGATAGTACGCTTTTCTCCCTGACGAACCAAAAAACTGTTCATGACAACTTTATGACATGGTATAGGTACACAAAAGAAGCCCTCCGTAAAATCTTCGTTTACTCACTCGAGTATTCCCTAAGTTTCTTCTGGGCCGAAAATAATTTATATTTTGAATTTTCTGGCTATAGCCTATGTGATCGTCTTTACTCTGGATGACTTTTGCATAACTGGTAAACCGCAAGAGATACACCAAATCTTACTATACAAAAAATATACATCTTGCTAAAACACAATTTATGTACAAAGTTTTTTTTTTTTTTCCTTAAGTAGTGAGTCATTTCGGAGATATTCCTTGTTATTTATGTTATTTATGAGAGTTTTGCAGAACTTAAACTTCTGTGAAATGGAATATCATTATTTTTGTTGTATGTTAGCCGTGCAAAGAGAATAATTTCTGCAAATGTTAATCTCAACTAAGATGAAGTTTGTAAGAATGGTTAGTACAAGAGTAGAGAAAGTCACGTGAATGCAGGCAGGGTGGCAGGCGGCGAGATGGGTAGCTTAGAGTGCACAGTGAAAATTGTCTCGTTAACCCTCCTCCGTGTAAACTAGCAAGACTCGCTCTGTTGTCCCTTGAGGACTAGTACACACCGTTACACAGTATTAGACCTACTGTTATATTGTATAAGCACATTATTATCATATTCACACGATTCTCTATGTTTACTCAGTTAAGTGTTACAATTTTTTAAACTAAATGCTTTCGGAAAATGTTATACCTGTGCACTGCAAAAGTTACGCAGTGTGAAACTTTTTTGTTATTGAGTTTACATCAGGGAACCAGCGAGAACAAATGTTGAGGAAGGTTCGAGAAAGTTTTTAAAATAAACCAAAAGGCATTAACCTCTTTCTTTTATCCAGTAAGGCAAACAAAAGGTATTCATCAATTCAGCGTATTCTCGCGCCAGGCCTGACACAGAAGATAGTATAAGGAGCAGCACTAACATTAGTTCGAAAGAAGGCGTGTGTGTAACTGTGAACTGTTATTGCGTTATTTGTTTAATATTTTTGTAAATATTTGTAGTTATGGAGGGGGAAGCTAGGAAGAGACGATATATTGGTAAATTAAGAAGTAAGGAACGCCAAATAATTATGAAGGTGTTAGATTATTTTTCAAGTAAAATGCGTGTAAATAAGGCAGTAAAAGAAACAGCTAAGGCTATCGGGTGTTCAGAAGTAGTAGTGTATAGGATTAAAAAGGAAGTAATGAAAGGACCTCTAAGAACGCCATCGAAAAAGAAAGCAAAAAGGGCGGGACTACACAAAACGCTAGGTTAACGCAATATGATTGAATAGTGCCAGGTGAAGTGTGGCGAATTGTTCATTCTTTACTGTTTGCAAATATTCCACCCACGCTGAATATAATTTTCTCACAGTTCAACAGTGATGAGACCCTACCAAATTTCTCAAGGGCCACTCTTAGTCGGTTCTTACATGATTTGGGGTCCGAATATGAAAGAAGGGGTAACAAGTGCATATTAATAGAAAGAGACGATATCGATATCATCAGATGGCGACATAAATATCTAAAAGACGTAAAAAGGTTTAGGGACCAGGGGAAATCAATTGTTTATACCAAAGTTAAAAGTGCCCGTCTCGTCAAGCAGCAATTGAAGGACTAAGTGCAGGACACCGGCCACCTCGGGATCGCGCGCGAAGAAAGATTCGCAACTAGTACATGTTGCAACACTACGCTCCATTTAACGTGTACTGTCTTCTAATGGTGGAACGCGCTTTAGATGAAGGAATAATGTATCTAAGAATAGTCTTAGAAGAACGAGTAGAGAAAGTCATGTGAGTGCAACACATTAAGTGTTTACAAGAGAAAATGAAAACAAGGGTAAAAGAATATTTGGGTTGAATATACCTACAGGAAGGCTTCGTGAGATACCTAATCGTATTCTGACGCAGGATAATTATTATTGTAACCGCATTGTGTGCAGTGTAGGTATTTTTATATTTAGAGTTGGTCTGGTTTTTGCCATAATTGAGTTACAGCTTCCAATTATACCACAAAAGTTATCTTTCCGTCCAGTTCCATTGCAGGCAAATAGGTCGAGGTAATTGCATTGCAAGTCAGTACCAGGAACCATCGCAAACTCAGCCAAATGTCCTTTTACACTGTTTTGCTTTTATCTTCCTAATGACTCAAACACCCGGCGTTCACCTTGCCGAATAGCCTTGTAGTGTTTAAAATATATCACACAACATACTTAAAAACTTAATTAAAATTCTTAGGATATTATAAAGATCTAGTTCTTCCTCTTTTCATGGATTAGGTCATTGACCCGTTCCGGTCTCTTCTTTATCTAGATTTGTATTCTAGCACCTTCAATTCATTTTAATCCATTCTTCTGCGATAGTCTTTCCATTTCTGCTTATTATTCTCTATGATATCTCTTACAACACTAACCTTTAAATCTTCTCTTATTTCTTCATTAGTAAATCTATCCCATCTTGAAAATATGTATATACAAAAGCATTTTTACATAACCACAAATGAGGATTTCTCGCCGATACTTCTACCTCGTTACATTCAGACCATCTTCTTGCTATTTATACA
Source organism: Tenodera sinensis (assembly GCA_030765045.1). Classification (NCBI taxonomy): domain Eukaryota; kingdom Metazoa; phylum Arthropoda; class Insecta; order Mantodea; family Mantidae; genus Tenodera; species Tenodera sinensis. The sequence goes on along the minus strand of CM060972.1, from coordinate 5,327,512 downwards.
TACGTAAAATATAAATGGAAAGAAATAATAGTAGTTTAATTAATGCTAACATAACCTTATTTATTTTATGCAATTAACATAGACAACACTACTAAGAAAACACAAGTCAAAACAAAAAACAGACGAACTTGTGTTATTGGTCAATAATCGATGTCAAAGAGATCAACAATTAGAATATGAACTCGCTGTTCCTTTGTTATTCTATGACGCTGTGATAACATTTTACATACGTTAAAGAAAATTAAAGTAATCATTGTGTGAAATGGAGTGAAATTTCGGATTCTAAACTACTCGATAGCAATTTCTGCCTCGTGTAAAAGGATACGTGTAACAGGTTTGATTGAAATCGGTGCAATGAAGCTTGTAAATAACATAGGCACATATAAATCCCGACTATTATAAAACATAATTTATTCCCAAATACATTTTTCGTGGAGTGAACCGTTTCGGAGATATTCCTTGTTATTTGTGTGAGTTTTACAATACTTACACCTTCCACAAATGGAAGATCGTTACTCATTTTTTATATGTTCGCTGTGCAGAGAGAAGTTTTAAAGCCTACTGTATTCCCATATTCCCCTTGTACCTACAAGAAAATTAGTATCAAGACAATTTGTACAAACGTTTATCTGTATAAGTATTAATATGATGCACATAAAGGAATGTTTTTATAAAAAAAAAAGTACAAAGAGGAATGTGCAGATATTTTGAACTAAATCATTGAACAAGTGAAGCTGCATGATTGATTCATGGAGGGCGCATGCTGAAAGAATCGCTTGAGGTGGTCCATAGCTGCAGGAAGATTATCAAATATTCATCACTTATCAAACTCGTTCATATTATCGATGTTTCTCAGCTAAACTTGATTCCCTAGTGGTGGTTCACGGCACAGGCATGGTCAGTCCGGCTTGTCTCAGGGGGAATACGAAAGAAAGGCACGGAGATTTAATGTTCAGTAAGTTAAGTGCACCAGTTTTACTTCTGTTAAATAACTGCTTTAGTCCATTTTTCTGACGTCCGTGTTCAAGTAGAAACACCGTTCGTTTACTTGTAAATAAATTCAGGGAGACTAAATCAATTTGTGATAGAATATGAACGGTCAGATGGCGTGTGCTTACGGAACAGAAATTAGAGCAAATTGCAGGTTAGAACGGTCACCTAGAAAATCTCTTAGGCGTCTTAGGCAAGACAACATTAAAACAAACTATCAGGAGAGAAATTACCTTGCTTCTGGGATGCAATCGTCAACAAGCGGATCTGTCTAGAACAGGTCGTGTTGCTGGGAGATATTTAAAAGCACAGCAGTCTCATTACTTACATAGGAAAGCTGACTTTACAAACAGAGGAACGTTAAAGACGGTTTAGCGCTCCTCTAATCCACCAAAGGAGATGCTGACAGTCAAAATGCGAGCTCCCTCAAACAAGCTCAAGCGGAAATCCCTTCTTGACTTTCACAAACGAATACCGATATTGCACAACCACGTCAGTATTCAGTTTTTACTTTCTCTACCATATACTTCCAGTAACTAGAGTTACACGTTTTGAGTGTGGCCGTCTGTGAACAGTATAACCCAACAACCAAAAGTCATTGAAATGCGAAATTTTATATTCAAGTTCAGTAGCTCCCAAACATCCAACTCCAATATTTTCAAAAAAATTCCTCTACCTCAGAACTACCCTTTACGTGGAACATTATGAAAATGTTGGTTATATATATTCCGGGCAATTTGGAAACGGCTCTAACGATTTCGATCAAATTATGTATTCAGATAGTTTTGCTTTTTAAGTTCAACTATGTAGGCGTAATTCCCGAAAAAACGCGATTTTGCATAAAAAATTACATTTTTTATTCTCGCTTCTACAGTGCAATTCTTGTATATAAAACGGCTCTAAAGATTTGGTTAAATTTTTTATACATGCATATTACATTCACAGTGATTTCTCTACTCACTATTAGGTAACAGATTCACATGTCTTTCTCTACTCACTCTTCTACAAATAAGTCATGCAATTTTCTGTATGTTTGAAATAGAAATGCTGCATATTACATTCACAGTGGTTTCTCCTCTCACTATTAGGTAACACATTCACATGTCTTTCTCTACTCACTCTTCTACAAATAAGTCATGCAATTTTCTGTATGTTTCAAATAGAAATGCTACATATCACAGTTTTCTCTACTCACTTTTAGGTAATACATTCACATCTCTTTCTCTAGTCACTCTTCTACAAACAATTCATATCATCTACACAACTTGGATGTTTGTATATATCTGTTAAGTTGAAAAACCGCTTAACCGATCACCGCGAAATTCGGCACGTATATGTATTTTTTCATGGGAAAATTTTTTATGGTAACAATTTTACTACACAATATATTACTTTCAGATGGTTTTCTACTCGCTTTTCTTTTACGTAGTATGTTGATTTATCCTCTATTTGCCTTCCAACATACAATTCATGTAATATTCTAGGATTGAAATATAAATGCAACGTATTACATTCACACGACTTCCTCTACTAATTCTTCCTTTACGAGGCACCATCAGTCTTCTTTCGCTACTCGCCCTTCAACATATAATTCATCCAATTTGATATGTTTGAAAAAGAAATACAATGTATTACATTCATACTGTTTTCTCTACTCACTTTTGTTATACGTAACAATTCACATGTTATTCCCTATCTTTTATCAACTTCATACATACCAACGCCTATACATATCGTATGTATATATATATATATATATATATATATATATATATATATATATATATATATATGTATGTATGTATGTATATATATCGTATAACATTCACACGGTTTTTCTACTCATTTTTATTTTACTGAACACAATCACATTTCTTTCACTACTCCCGTTTCAGCGAACAATTACGAACAAGTCATACGATTTTCTATATGATTGAAACAGAAATGCGTAGTACATTCACATGACTTTATCAACCAGCTTTTCTTTCTGTAGTATTTGTTATTGTTCACCAGTGCTTTTACTTAGTGTTGCTCCGGTGTTTTAATAAAAAATAAAGAAAAAGTTAAAAAAGTAAAGTAATCACAATTGATGTCAGGAGTGCGCCGAAAAGCACGATATGGAACAGTTGATGAAGTATATGTTAGCCAAGATGGACATAATGGGAAATGAAATGAATTCCGGAATGCGACAGAGGAAACAAATATGAAAACCGAATTGGAAAAATGTAAACTACGGAATAGAAAATATGGGAACAAAAATGGACAAAATGGAAGCCAAATTGAAAATGTAAACTCCGAAACAGAAAAGATGAAGGCGGGAATGTGTAATATGAAGGTAGACCTATTGGAGAATACTAACGAGCGACTGGCCAAGGTAAAGGAAGCCATGGAAGAACTCGACGGAAAGATGAAGGACGTTGGCGAATGTGTTAATGCCCTGGAGTCAATCGCAGCACCAAAGAACTGAACTCCATAATGGAACAAATGCTCGACGAAAACGTTTTGACTTTCAGTTTATCTAAATAAGTATCTTCTCCCACAAAAAATAAGATTTCACAAAAACAGAGGCAAAAAACGCCGAGCGAAGCTCGGTCGCCCAGGTACTAATAAAATTATTTGTACAAATGTGAGTAGAGAAAGTCATGTGAAACATGCACATCAAATGTCTTTTTGTGAGTATGTAGGTATATGTTGGAAGTGTTGTGTTTTTTGAGAGGAGGTGATTTCCTGGAACAGGTTGTGGTTGTCTCTCTTTTTATCTGTTTCGTTCATCAAGGGACCGTCTCCTCACATGCGCCCCCTATAGCGACACATTTTATTTTTTATTTTCTTTGCAACCTTTTCTCCCTGTATGCCCCGCAGCCCGTCTCTTCCTGTGTTTTCATTTCCATTTTATTCTTTCTTTGCCATTACGGCATTTGTGCAGCCAGCCCCGGGGTTCTCTGACAACTTTAATGTGGACATTCCTCCGGTATATGTCTTTTTAAAAGTCAGGATCCTGAAGACACCGCTTATAGCCTTTCTCTTTTTTATTTTCTGTCACCCACCGAGCGACAATTTCCTTACCACCAATTTACTTTCCTGCCCCCGTAGAGGGTGAGTTTCAACAGCTCAGCTGCTGTGGCACAAGCCACTGACACCCGCGGTACTTCCACGTTAGTAGAACACCTGAGCCGCTTCCGTGAAGCAGTTGTTTGGATTGGGTAGGACTCGGTATGGCAATGGTTCCCGAAACCTTGTAGATATGGGCAGTGATGTTCAAGTTTAGTGCAGGCATTGAAGTGCGAGAGAGAATATTGCCAAAGGCGAGCCTAAACATCGCAAACACGACAATTATATTTTTATAGCTCAAGCACGAGTCGCCAACTCTGCGCGCTTATCCACACAGAGTTCACCGCCACTAGCAACGTGAGATACCACAAGTTGCATATTGCCCTGCAGAGTGCCTGTCAAAAACAAAAAGTGGGTTAAAACCTAAAGTTGGTATTTATCGTTGTATAATATACTCTTATAGTGCCTAGTGATCTACTGTGGCATTTTCCTATCTAATTTAAGTTGTTTAGCGTCTATTGCACCTAGCTTTAGTAACTTGGATGTCAGCTGTGAGCGAGGCTTGCTGAATTATGACGTTTTACATCTTGTGAAACAAGACAGAAAATATCTACTTACCCAGTGCTCTTCTTGGGTTGGTAACTTAATTCGCAACTATTTTCTCGGCAATTTAACAACCCATTACAGGGTTTTAAGCCCCTCCAGTGCTTGCGACGAGGTATAAAGCTACCAGTTGAATGTTACCTGGGAAAACGATTTTCCAGGCTGAAAATGAATGCCTGCCTTTTTTGTTTGTTGATCGATGTTGCCCCGGAGACCACTTCACATTTCGTATTTCCCCACGACTTGCTCCAAGTGTTGTAAACATGTGCAGGTGAAACAAATGCCTGCTGCTGAGACGAATTTGTTCCCCCCAAACAGTTGAAGGGACACGACCGTCTCCTCTATTTATGCACTTTAGGGTCCGGCAACACAAAGAATTATGGGACACTATTTATAATGGAGTTAACGCTAACTTACGACACCTGACCTGACCTTCTCGTGTTTCTCTCTTTCTCTGCGACATTCTTACAAAGTGGGGGAAGTATTGTATTACACCCAAACATTCGATATCGAAATTTAACCAGAAATACAGGTTTTGACATTTCCTCAACGAAACCTCTACTACCTATAGTAAGCAGAGGAAAAAAATTTTGGACCCAAAAATTCGATGCCAGAATGTCACTGGAAATATATGTTTTGAGGACCCTGAATACAAAAAACGTATTTATAGAAAAAAGTTCGTCTCTTTGTGTATGTCGGCTAAAAACCAAAGTTGGTATTTAAGTTTAATGTGTTTCAACGATGCGACACGAAGATTTTGAAGAAAATTCCTCTACCCTAAAGTGCCCTTTGTACGTATTAATGGGTGTATTAATGATCTAGTATGGAGAAATAAATATAAGGTACTTATGCGAATATGGCCAATGCAGCTAATATGGACATTTTGCTCCCCTGCTGGTAACTGTAAAGTTTTCCAAGAGATGGCACCAGTATGTCAAATCACGAGGTATGCAGACAGCGCCATTGCGACAGCCGAAGGAACTGACATAACAACGGATCAAGGAACTGTTAACTTATAAGCATTCCAGCATTCGAGAACAGGTCGTACATGTTTATTTGCACAGCACCTAGCCGCTCAATGCGACTTTATCTGTAACTGTTATAATCCTGGCTGGTGATAACTAGGAGCAGTACTAATAGCTCAATGTCAGTTCCGCCTGACAAAGAGGAACACTGTACTCGTACAATGACGTCACGTCGCGATATCAGTATAAAGGTTGAAACCCTACCAACCAGGGAACACAGAGAAAAGCGCAAGGTAAGTCCATAATGAGCCAATGCAGTTTTTTTTTTTTTTTTTTTTCCAAATAGGAAGACGTTATTTATTTTTTCATCTCTTAACCATGTAAACAAAATGGAATATTAAAGCCATCACATATCAACCAGGTATAAGACATTTGACTATCACTATTCCCCTTGTACCCAGTTCGATAGCGATATTTCATCACAAATCCATGTTGTATTTTGTGCATATGAAATGAGTGGTTGAAAATGCTATCTCTCTTTATGGTAACAAAAACAGTAAATTACCCGCTTCTTCACGGTCACTTAGCTGTGAAAGAATATAATAAGAGACTACTGTATTGTGTAACTTTGTGCTGCATCGAGTAACTTTTATTGTTTTCCCCCTCCCCTCCCCTCTCTCACAAGTACATTGTCTCTGTCTTTTTGCTCCTCGCCGCCCCCACCTCCTTCTCTTCCTTCCTTCCTTCCTCCCTCCTCATTTATCCACAATATTATCTGCAACTGAAACAATAGACCACAAACGCAGTCACAAGAAATGAATCGTCAGCTCTTTACAGAGTCTGAGGTATTACATTCACATGTTTTTCTCTACCGACTCCTCTACTCCTATCGTCTCCCGAGGTGTAGTCGGCCGAGTCAATGCGACCCAGGTTTCCATGCAGTATTCATTCCGGAATGAGAACAGGAATCAACTTGAGTAGCCCATGAAAACGTAATGAATATAGAATATCAGTTCACTGATTTCTGTTGTTAGCAGTTGTCTCAATTTGTACAATTATTTACCATAACCTAACAAACTTGATTTCAACACAACCATAAAGGAAATAAGCAAAACTTACGTGAGCTTGGCATCCATAAATACGTCTACAGCACTATAATAACGTTTATTAAGATATTTTAATACTGTTTTATTACACACTCCTCTGTAGTATTTGATAAAAACCGTTAAAGAAAGAAATATAACACAGAATCGATGGTAACTTTTTAAACTGTCTTTTGTTTGTGTTGCATCATGGCGATCTATGTGTATTCCTTGCTCTGTGTGTTTATGTTCTATGGAGTTACAACAACAACTATTTTCTACTCTATGGCACTCTCAAGAAAAACTCAACGTCCTATTCGTGTTTTCCTTAACACAAGGACGTTGTAAATCTTTGGTAAGCTTTCAGTAATTTATAGAACGAGATTATAAAGTGCTTTATAGTCCCAAGTCTATCGGAAAGAATTGGCATTTCCAATAGTTAATTATCAGTATTGGTTAGGTGCTTTTTGAGGTTATATATACACAAACAAACTCATACATCCTGTTCTAAAAATATGATAGCTGACATTCATATGACACTCTCTACTAATACCGAAATTTAGATTTCAAATCGAATGGGCTTGATAAAGACACGTTTTAATTTAATTGCCGGATGTGAGATTTGCGATAAGTGTTGAGTAATAACATACATAGATAATAGAGCAGGAAGTGTTGTAAGGTGAGCAAGATATGAGTAAATAATAGTCGTTAAATTTGTAGGATAAACGCATTATTGGTTTGAAATTAACGAGTCATGACGTCATACTACATAGTTTAAATTCACGTTTGAAATTCAGGTCTGCTAATCTTAAAAGTCACGCGATATATTTAATAAAATATAAAGTAAACATCGTTTAATCCTAAAAAGGTAATTATATATTCGAAATTCATAAAAGAACATGTTATAATAGAAAGGGACATTTCTAAATTGCGGGAAAAGGAAATAGCATTTTGGATACGAGGCTTTTTTGGATGACGTCATGACATTCAAAATTGGAGAGAACGTTTTTCCTTAGCGTGGGTACGCCAGAAAGCGTCACTACTCAGCCCAGACCAGTACTGCAAGTTATGCTGTGCAGACGTGAGTGCGATTCCTCTACATATAGAATCGGCATAACTCCCGAAAGTATCTAAGATGCAATAAACAATATACAAAGGTTTTCTTGGGTAGTCTATCACACCTACGCATACCCGAGATAAAAAAAAAAAAAAAAAAAGAGATCTCAATCTGAGCTAGCGGGAACGAACCAAATTAACGGGCGAAAACGAGACCAACGACATTTACGCATCGAGAACCGAACAACGACTACTAGCTTCACTACCCATTCTGAAGGTTATTGTAAACAGACAGAAGTGACTGTGGGAAACAAACTAGGTGTTTCATTGTTGAGGTTTCTTGACATTGTTAGGTTACTCAAGCATAGTCTCCCTTTGCGAATGTTTGAGGTTCACTGAATGTCCCATTAAAGGGCTTTGACCCATCTTTGGAGCGTAAATTATGCGTAGGCAATTCTCCATTGAGAAGAGACGCTGAATTTCTTCATTATTTACCGCCTTTTCCTGAGCAGACTATCTCAGATACTCTACTTATTCGATGTCGAGATTTCATTAGAAATATGTTTTGAGATACACGAAATCTTACCACACAATGATGTAGATGTCATTAAAACAGACAATTTATATCAAATAAAGTTTCTTTGTAGAGCTAACCATTTCCGAAATATTCCTTGATTTCTTATGAAATATTTCTTATTTTTTTATTTCCTGTGCATGCAAATAGAACAGAATTTCAAAGCTATCACATAGCGACGTATACCATATTTCCATTTTACCTCTAAGAAGATACGTATATAACAATACATTTATCTTCACTTGTTCATACATGGAGCAACTGCTTTCTTAACAATTCTTTTTAATAATGAATGTATTTTTCCAGAAGAAAGTTAATTTCTTAATGTTGAAAATAAACTGAGATTACAAACTGTTTTTTCTGATAACAAGAGAAGATGGATATACATTTATTTTTTAGGTTACATTTTCCTCAGTTGGCAGTGCTGAATTACACTAATCGGAATTAGGTTATTTTTTATATAATTTAACATGTTCTAATCAAATCTTTGCGATATAGTATTTAAATATATATTTTATTTATGAAACATTATAGATAAACATAACTCGAAGGTCTGAACTTCGCTGCATTCGAGAATTTATAGGTTATGTCAGATGTCTTATGATTATTTGTGACAAAGATATGTCGATAGAAGAGTCTACTGACCGAGTTTTCTAAGACAATATTTTTCCAAGGTAGTCTTGATTTCTTAATCAGCAGATCGAAACCATAACTTTAAAGTCAATACAAGCAGACGGTTGAGCGAGCGAAGCAGTTTAACATTTCCAGCTGATGTTTGAGACGTTGAATGAATTGATAATTCCTCAGGAGACCCACAATTCATTCGCACCACCGAAAATCCCTTTTGCAAGATTCCAGTCCATCGATCCTCATGCTAAGCTTATTAGCTGACCCATTTATTCCATACAAAACGAAGCATGGAACCGTTAAGGAATCTTGGACCTGAAAAGTGACTGAAAAATTATCAAATTGACCATTTTTAGGTTATGGTCCCCAAAACTTCAGTCATCGGTTAGAAGTGAAATTTTTTAGATTCTGCCGTCTTTAAATATCTAATTAGTAACAAGATAATTTGTGTAAACGTTAATACTCCTACCTAGGCATGTGAGTGCAATACAGGGGAAGGAATGCTGTTTTGGTACATGACGGAGTGAGGTTATGTTGGTGCACGCAGTAGCGAGTGAGGGGGGGGGGGGGGGGGGGAATTTCGCACAGAGCTGCCTGGCTGCAGGGGAGATGGATCTCCATGTGGGCCGCAACCTTCACTTCAGCTGTTTTTTTTACTAAACATATGTTTAGAGCCCGTATCTGCTATACTTACAATGATGCAACGATTCTTGTTCACGAAAAACATCTGGATAACGAAAATGACTTGAAAAGAATAACAAATTAAATGAATTTAAACCAATACTAAGGTTTATCTCAGAAAGCCTCTTGCCGCAAAAACATTTTATTTTGAAGAAATTTAAGCTCTGTATTTTTGTATAAGTTTTTCTGTTTATTCTTATAATTTATCCGACATACAAAATTACAAACTACAATTAATACAAGATTATACAAATCTCGTTGCCAATATACAAGGCATCACAATATCTTAAATATTTAATTAAAATAATCCAGAAAATTTAAAATATAGTTTTCATTCGTCATAAAAATATCATAAGTATACAGTATTTTATCAAAATGTTCATAAAATTCAAAATACGTATTTTATTTGTAAATATTTTAGTGTGTGGTATTTTTATCAAAATCGTTGGCCATTTTTGAGGAACCTTTTCTATAGCTGAGTGTTGCGGATTTTGTTAAATATCTTCATGTTGCCTCGAAATGAAATAAGAACCAGGATAAGTCATGACCTGAATCAAAGAGGAGCGGTTGGGGGTAGTCCTGCCGCGGCGTGGGGCGAGGGGGGGGGGGGGGCTATGCGTGTGGCAACCTTTCAACAACTCAATCCCGCAGCACAACACTCACTTGACTTTCTCTACTCACTCTTCTACGACGCGAGGAAACATTTTTATTCACATTAACATGAACAACGTTACAAATTCACTGTTTATCTATGTCTACGTATTAGCGGCTATCTACTTACGTAACATTTATCACAGCACACATGTATGGGGTAGAGGGTAAGTGTGCCACTCACAGTAGCAGGACCTAGTTTTAGGGGCTGTTGATTCAGCGGGGGCGGAGTTAACATCCTGGGAATCGATTCCGGTCTCCCTGCACAAGATAGCTGTCGCAACCAACCGGGTCATACAAACACCCTTATCTCAAATTGTACGTGTGCACCTCTCTCTCTCTCTCTCTCTCTCTCTCTCTCTCTCTCTCTCTCTCTCTCTCTCCATATATTACATTCAACCAATCAAACACGCGCTTAGTTCACCAACTACAGTCCAAAATATAATTCTACCGACCCTGTCCTTTCGACTAACTCATTTGAGAAAAGCATAAGCATAGAAGTTTCAAAAGAATAACAAGGGATATTTCGGAAATGGCTAATTCCACACAAAAATGATATAAAATTGTGCTTTAACGAAATCTACATGTATTGTATAGTAAGGTTTGGTCTATATCTTACTGTTTACCAGGGAGAGTAGGAAAGACCATTTAAATACTGGTTCAGAAAAAATTCATTGTAGGAAAATTATATATTAAAACAATCCTCAGGACAAAATGGAGAGAATAAAAACATGGATACAGATAATATTGGAGGAAATAGGTATGGGGGAAACATGTAAGAGTTTCTGAAGGGAAATTAGAACAAGGGTGGAAGATATCTAAAAACAAAAAATTCCGAGTATCTTTAACGACAAAAAGTCATTAATAGATTGATTCTTAAAAAATAGAACTGGGTAGAGAGAAATACATCGAAATATGCAATAAAGACACTAGAATGGAGTATGTATGGGCTAGGACGGGGGTAATGAACGTAATAAAATGGGGGGGGGGGAGGGTAATCATAAAGATTTGTTCTAAAAATACTTTTAACTTGATTATTGATTAGAAATAGAAGCAAAGTAATAGTATTTGTAATTTCAGATTAATGACAACGAATATATCGGTAATTGCAAACGCCAAAATTATTTTTATTTGATATAAATCGTGTGAATGTCAGTTATACAAGTGATTCACAACCAAGAAAACTTGACTCTCTGTCCCCCACAAACTGCACGCCTCTGCCCTCTTCTCAGCGGGAGAGGAGTGTGTGGGGGAGCGAGTGCGAGTGCGAGATTCAAATGTTTTGATCAAATCGAAAATGTGTGCTTTTTAAGTAACGGTTCTTACCTAAAGTATCAGAGTATCCCAAGTTGGATACCGCGCCCTAACCCCAAAACAAGGAAACAGAAGCTGCAATACGAGAAGTAGTTATAGCTAACTTCCAAATCCCAAGATCTCATTTCCAGTCTCTCTGTCTCTCTCTCTCTCTCTCTCTCACTTCTTTCTCTCGTGTGGGAGACTTATCACGAGTATATGTCCAGCTTGAGATATCGCTGTTTACCTACTGCTCATGGACAAACCATGTACTTAAATACTATCTCTTTCTTTAATAGACAATACGTACTGGATAATTAGTTACTCTCTTCATTACTTCGGTAATATTGTCTTTGTTATTTTTGTAACCGTTATTCCTAACCAGTTACTTTGTATTTGTTACTTCGATAACCGTTATTGGTAACAGTTACCTTGTACTCGTTACTTCGATAACCGTTATTGGTAACAGTTACCTTGTACTCGTTACTTCGATAACTGTTATTGGTAACAGTTACTTTGTATTCGTTGTTTTGGTAAATGTTACTGGATAACCAGTTACTTTGTATCGTAACAGTTACTTAGTATACGCTACTTTATTAATCTGTGTTCATTATTTCAGTATATTTTTTATTGCTATCACTCATTAATGAACTTGCCCAGAAACAGAATAACCATATAAATTTAGCGCTTTCAAACAAAACATTTTATGTGAATGTAACAAAAAAGGAATATTTTACCATAAATTATTACAGTTATACAAAAAATTAAGTTGTGAGAATAAATTATAACAACGATTACAAAAAAAATTGCAATAAAGTGAATAATTTTAAATTTAAAGTCATTTCTAAACGGTAATACAATTAACATGTTGTTTAAAATATACACATGATTCCGAAAAAGACTGGAATATTTTATAATCTTTTATAATTGCATTAAAAAAGTCGAAGAAAATAAAAAATAAGTTGTTTATACATGTAGAAATGTTATCTGCTACGTCTACCTACGCATTTTCTAGGAACCGAACACTAGAGGGAATAAACGAAGGGAAAAGATCACTTTTCACTCGTACAAATATAACTATTTGCTTTCTTCTTTTAATATCCGCCATTTCGTCTGTTTTCTGTCTCTCTCTCTCTCTCTCTATTTACACAATTTCTTCACCATTATTACATTGCCTCTAATAGAAATTGCCTTTTATGTGGAAAAAAAAGTCAATTAAATAATGAACAGAAAACGTGCAGGAAATAATATTGAGTTCGCATACATACGTCATATGTATCACTGGTAGGTAATTGAAACTGACCAAAAATTGCTTTGTATGCTCGTAACAATGCTGTATGTGTGTGAGAGAGACAGAGAGACTAGCGTGCGCGGATTTTTTTGCAAAAATGTTTTTTTTTTTTTGGGCGGGGGCATAGAGGGCCCCAAAACATACATTTCGGCGAAATCTCGACATTAAATTTTTAGGTTGAATAAATACTTCGCCGACTGTTTCAAACTTGCTAATTTCTCAAAGCGGCGTGCCCTTTTCTTCTCTCTTTATAGTTACAAGTTTCATTAGCTAGTGCAATTACCTATAATGGCGGGATATCCGGTAATATTTACCAAATCTCACCGACCCGGATCTTCATCTTATTTGATACCTATACGAAAATTATCACCCGGTCATTCTTTTGTTTAGTCAGTGTCGCCAATTGTATCCCACAGAAACCGCTGAAAAACAATTTATTACGCATTACAATCAAAACCACTCCATTTCAATTTGACAACTGTTGTTAACAATTCTTGTTTCAATAATTAATGAATTTATCCAGAAGAATAATATTAATGTTAAAATTAAGTGAGGTTTATTTGAGATAAGCTGTAATTCTTTTGTTTCGTTTTCCTCAGTTGGCAGTGCAGAATAACTTGAGCTACACTAATCGAAATGAATATATTTTAGGTTATGTTTTAGATAATTTAATATTTTTTGTTCAATCTTTGTGATACAGTACTTATATTGATGTTTTATTTATGAAATAGTCTATATAAATATAATTCCACAGTCTGACTCACTCCACTCGAGAATTTATACGTCTTATGATATTACTTACGATAATGAACTGTGTGGTGGAATTTTTAAAAACAACAATCAAACGGAAAATAACAAAATGGTGGTTTAATAGTTGGGAGGCTAACCTTCTAATCTAGAGGTCCCGGTTTCAACTCACGACTGGAGAGTGGAGATTTTTCTTTAGCCAGGATTATTCCTGAATTTCATTGCTTCATCACGAGTCGACAAAGTAATCAGTGCAAGGCAACAGATGGCATTAGGATGCCACCCAGTATATCTACTTCAGTGTCTATGCATAGATGGCACAGCGTGCACTATTACCATCCATTCTTCATTTTTATCATTGTTTTAGACACAAGATGGAACTTTGGATCGCGGTATTGAATTCCCAGTCCAGTATTTACCTTGACGACTTGAGGGAAAAAACCCAGTTAGATTGGTCGACCAACGGAAAGAGGTAACAGAAGATGTTAGGTTGTTAACTATTGTATAGCGATAATTTTGTAGTGGCGCTGTTGTGGCGGCAGAGAAACCAACCACAAGAGAGGACTAGACATGCAGGTGCAAGCTGACAAAAGAAGCAGGTGGTGCGTGGAGGCGAGGCCGCCCAGCTGCTGTTCTCAAGTCACAATTTTCATTCCTACTAGAAACAAAAGCCAATCTTCCGTAGTACCTACTCGCGTTTCTAAAACAGCCTCTTGCTACGTCATGGCTTTCTTTGTATGACAATGAGGAATAAAGTACTAAACCAATAAAAATTAACATCTCGGAAACGGCTAATGCTACAAAAAGCGATCACCTCGAAATTCGGCGCGTATATGTATTTTTTCACGGAGAAGGTTTCTATACCATCCATGTTACCATACAGGGTAACATTCACATGGGTTTCTCTATTCTCTTTTCTTTTACTTAATATATTCACACATCCCATCTTACTCTCCCTTCTACATTCAATTTTTTGACAAATAGAAATACCGCATATTACATTCACAGGATTTTCTCTGCCAGTTTCATGAAACACAATCACATTTCTTTCTCTACATCCTCTTCTATAAAGAATTCATACAATTTTCTAAATGACTGACATAGAAATGCAACATCTTACATTCACACAGCTTTCTCTCCTCGCTTCCCTTTCTGTGGTATTTGGAATTCTTCAACAGTGCTTTTGCATAGTGTTTTTGTTTATTTTGGGTTCTTTGCCGTAAGTTGCAAAGGACAAGATCGCCAAACCACGGACAACGCCGGGTGTTTCAACTACTTTTTATATAATTCTGTATGATTTAACTACATCTACACTTTTTGGCAATAAGATCTTAGTTTACCGAAAATTATTCAGAAAGAAAATTCAAGAGATACGTATTATTTGTCATGAAAATATCTAAAATATGTAATTTTTCAAACAAAATCTTAAAGCATTTTCTGAAAAAATACTGAACAACGCTGAACAACATTTTTACTTTTACAGAAGCTCAAACACGGGACATTTTCTAAAAAGATTTATGTTCAGAGGACTTCAAAACATGTACTTCTGGTGAAATATCGCTATTAAATTTTTGTATAGAACGCAATCCTTCCTCTACTTAGTGTAAATACATAGTAGTGAAAATAAAAACGAATAACAACTGATCAAAGACAAAGAATATCTCGGAAATAGTTAATGCCACAAAGAAAATATTTTATAAAGTGTGTTCATTTAGATTTTGCCTATCTTTTACGTTTTCCGATTATCCATAAGTAATTCAGAAAAAAGAGCGCTTCATATTCCATTTGCAGAAATTTAAGTATTAACTATTTGACATACTAAAGTTTCACCTAACCTTCATTTAGAAGAGATGGATATTTTGGATCAGCGGATTGGCGCAGGAGTGGGAGAATGCAACCAATGAACCATCTTTACAGCGATATCAAGATTCTATGTTAAACCTGCAGCGCCACGATTTGAGTGATTGAGCGATTTTAGCGCTGATTTTCACATCGATTACACTCACACCACCACAGAGAAAAAAAAAAGTTTTTCGGCGCTAAATACGTACCATCCACGCTATTAAAAATATGACTGAATTCCACCAATCAAATAAGGCTCATAGCTTTTCCAGCATTTGCTCTATCCCACTAGAGCCACCTTCCATCCAATCACGAGAAACAACAGAACATCGAAGGAAATTAAAACAATGACAAACGTATTGAACAATTCGAGCCACTAATAGCGAATATCTCGGAAGTGGCTGTTGCCACAACAAAATGTATTTGAAATAAAAGGTGTTACACTCAATTTTGACAAAATAAAAAACTACAAAACAGTTTAGAGTGTGTGTATGTGCTTCAAAATCCTTCTACCACATCCTTAGAAGATCCTGGTTATGCTGGAAACGGCTCGTGATTTTTTGGTTCTCTCAAAAATGACTCATTACAATTTTCATTATATCAATTTTAAGGTATTTTCATGAAACATTAAACCATATCTAGAAATTGGTTATGTAAGAACCTCTGAAGTCGTCATTTTGGAGCACATTTACATAATTGATAATCCGTAAGAAAAAGACAAAATCTTAGAACACAGAAAATATCAAATCAAGTTTTTTGTAGGTTTAATCGTTTCCGAGATATTCTTTGTTATTGTCTTGAACTTTCAGATACTTATTCAAACCGCAGTTAAAATGCAGAAACGGAGTATTTGCCGGTTTTCGGTATTAAATAAGTATTCATAGAGGAATTATAAGCTGCTCATTCTTTTGCTTAACCAGAGTCGCCAACTGTATCCCAAATCGCTGGAAAACAGTTTATTACAATCGATTAACAATCAAAATACCACTCAATTCCAATTTGACAAGTGTTTTTAACATTTGCTTTAATAATTAATGTGTTTTTCAAGAACAAATCTTATTTCTGATATTTATTTGAGATTATTTCCGTTATGTCAGGAGAAGATCGAAATACGTGTAATTCTTGGATTTTGTTTTCCTCAGTTGGCAGTGATGAACTGTACCAATGGAAATGAATATATTTTAGGTTAGTTTTTACATAATTTAACATTTTCTAGTGAAATCTTTATGATATAGTATTTAAATTCATATTTTATCATGAAATAGTCCATATAAATATAATTAGGCGGTATCTAACTCTGGCTTCGCTGTGGAATTTTTCGATTAGATCAAATAGTTTACCTTTAAAGTATTGTAATGTCAAATGAAATGTACATCCTGAATATTCTGCGAATATCCTCGAAAGTCCTCTTCATTCTGAATGACTTTGCATAACTGGGCACCTAAGAGGTACACAACATTTTTATGCTCGTTAAAGCAGTTTGTCAAATAAATTAGTTGTGGAATTAGCCATTTCCGAGATATTCGTTATTATTCATTTGAATTTTGAAATATTTGAACTTTTCTCATGTGGAAAGCCATTAGTTTTTTTCCCCCGGTAATGCAAAGAGATCGGAATTTCAAAACACCCTGTATTCCCGCACTTCTCTTGTACCTATAAGAAAATGAGTAATATAAATTTCTACAAATGTTTATCTGTGTTAACATGAAGTAGATGAAGAATAGTTTGTTGAACAGTGAGTAGGGAAAATCCTGTGAGAGCAAAGCATCGGATGTTTTTTAGTAGTCATTCAGACAACAGACGCAGCAAAATGCTAAAAAATGTTCCGTTTTTCTTTCAGTATTGGAAGAAATCTGTCAAGGGAAATACTAAATTCCATCCGAAAATTCGATGTCGAGATTTCATCGGAAATTGAAGCAGTTTTAGAAAGAGGTCCGTGTGCGTGGGTGTGTGAACAGCATAAATAAAAAAAGGAATCGTTTGTAATATCCAAAAATGCTCTACCCTTTGATTCTCTCAAAATGGGTCACGTGACTGAATAAAATGTGTAAAGATATTCACATACAAAGTGTAAGAATAGCCCGTAAAATCTTCTTCATTCCAAAGCAATTTTGTATAATGCTTGTGGCGTAAGTCGTTTTGACGTATTAAGTGTTCGATACTTTGTCATTATTGTAAAGTTGCGTCGATATTCAGTTGTTTCTCGCTATCTCGCTTATGACGTATGAATGTGTTACCATGGTAATTGTGAACAGACACCTACATTCGATATATAGGTTAAAGAAAACTAATAGTAATTGCAGTAGAAATATTTAGTCCATTTTGAGTAAATATTGTGGATACAAGCTTCCAGTATTAATATAATAGTTTAACTGTAAGTCAGCTTATATCATTTATCGCGATTGAATGCAAAGACCAACATATAACGATCACTATTTCCTTTGTAGGTATCCATAACGCTATTTCTGTAAAGATTTATCGCGATTAAAATGAAATAAGAGAAAGGAACTGACATTTTGCAATCGCATTAGTTTCTCTACTCACTCTTGGAGACACTATTCTTTATCTATTTCAAGTTAATAGAATGAAATGGTATAAGTATTTGATAATTTAAAGCGAAATCAAGGAATATCTCGGAAATGGTTAACTCTAAAGTATATAAATTGCGTCTTTTAAGGGTACGTTTTTAATTGTTAGTAGAGTAAAGGGTAGAGATGTCATATGAATATGATGTATTAACTTGGAGAGGGTTTTAGCCAAACCCTTGCGAGCGAGCGACGGCGTTACCATTCATGACAGTTGAATGTTTATAAAAAGCAAGCAGGCAGGCAGCACACAGAGTGACGCTGAGCGCGGGTGTCACTAGGTTTTGTTTTCAAGTATTAGCCCTCCTCCACCACCCGCATAGACAGCTGCACTCACACTCACACTAGCTTCACTTCCACAACACTTCTGCACTAACACCACGAACTGACACCAGCAATATAACCTAAAAACAGCCTTTTTTCACATGACACTGTGTGGTACTCACCGGGTGGCGGTGCTGGTACCAGGACCACAATGGCGATCACGGCAAGGAGTAATCCTGAATCCATTGCTGTGTGTCAACAATGCACTGTTTCTAACAAAGAGGTCATCTGCCTTCACAATAATAACATCCGCACAACACAACACTGACACAAACACAGATGAGCAGCGATGCTGGATGCTGCTGCTGGTCCAGTAGTAGTAGTAGTAGTAGTAGGAGAAAATATCGAGCGAAAACCGAGGAAGCGAGACAGAGAGAAAAACAGCGACGACACGACTGGCGTAGCACCAGAGTTCAAACTGTGCGTGCGTCGCGGCCGCGGCTTGCTCTGTTTCAGACTCGGATTGGGTCGGCTTTCCTCGGACTCCTGCACTACCGATCCGCCCCGCCGCCACGCCTCGGCGCTAGATAGCAGCACTCTCGCTGCTCCCAGATCAATATAACGCGAACATGATGATGGTCCAGGGGTGAGACAGAATCAGCAGACGTGTAGTTATAACAATAAAATAGAACACTTGAAATATTGGTGGAATAATAATGCGTGGTTAGCAAAACCTCTGTATAGGTACGTAAAGACATCTCCAGGTACCCGCCCCGCTGCTGAGCGCGAAGCGGGCCGAACCCCTTCATTTCTTACAGTTTCCTTCTTTAGAAGCCAATGGCATTTGGAAAAGTAGAGCACGTCGTATATATTAATTTGACTCGATTGATAGGGAAGATGCAATGTTATAAATTCCAACCTCAAAGGACAATGGAAAATACGGGTTGACTCGAGCGATAGCGTCTATAGTACTTTCGATACCCGTGCTCGAACTTCCTGACACATAGGTCACCCCCTCCCCCAATTTCCTATCCCTCAATTTCACGTGACTTCGCCTTTCATCTGTTTCAGGGTTCTAGATGTCGGCAAGACTTTTGGCATGAATGGCAGGTAGGTCAACCTTTTGTCTGTCCGTCACGTGATGCTAGAGTATTCCTCTCTAGCGCACCTCCTAGATTCTCTGCAGCTGCCTGCCAGACTTGCAGAGGTCTTAGCGGACGACAAAACAGCAGTTGATAGAGTTCTTAAGTTTTTAGCGGATTGTAAAATCAATTTGAGGATTTAAAATTTTAGATATTTGTTTATGCTTTTCGACATATTTATTACATTGTTTTATATCTGGCTACTGGCACTGTTTTTTACGTTTATGTTTATTTTCTTTGTTGCTAGTAATTTTATTTTTGATCCAAATTTATATCTAGCTATTGCCATAAATTTTTGAAGGGCCCTTAAACCCACAAACGGGCGGTAACATCTGTGGCCCACATTTGGAGGTCTTGGGTTCTAGTCCCGCGGCCGATCTTCCTGGCCTTCCACACACACAAGTACCTTTTTCCATTTTTTTTGTGAATTCGTGGGGCCTCAAAACATATATTTCCGGTCAAATCTGGACATCGAACTTTTGGGTGGAATACAATACTTCCCCTACTTATTATGTACCTAGTAGAGAAAGTAAAAATATCTGCACATAGCTTGTGCCAATAAAGTTTTAAACAAAAACGCAATATATGTTGATTGTTGGAATTCACAATAAGTTTAAGTTCTGGGAACAAATACTATAATGTAATTACTATCAACATGCAGGAACATCAAACACTGTAATAGCATTAACATTTAAAATATGTAATTCGCAATTCGCAGAACAGAAGCAAGAGTTGAGAGCTTCAGATCAAAGTGAGGTTAGGTATCGCAAAAACCACAAACACAAACATAAGGGGATCAGCATGCGTGGATAAAAGGAAACTAGGTCACAATTGATACATTTCAACTGCAACCTGTACAACTTGAATGTTCATTCCAAGTTAGTTACGTCAGTAATTAAAATGCGAGTATGGTTTATGAACAGAGATGTAGTGAGTTAATTGCAATCATACTCAAATTTCATACGAGTATGTATGTTCGAGCATTTTGTGTAAGCTTAACAAATGTATAGAAAGTTTTTAATATTCTACGCTACATGTTATTGTCACTAATGTCCGACATTTTAATCATGTCGATCGTATATACGAGAATCGATATTAGCGTCTTCAACTTTTATTGTTATGTTGGCCTAGCGTATATATGCCATAACCTTTAAAAAAACCGACTTTGAAAAACGAGAAGATAAATTTAATGTAGTAGAATGTTATTAACACTATTAAATAAACAGTAGCTTTAGTTCATATAGGTACGGGAAGCATGGGAATGTGCGCAGCTGGCTAAGTATTGATTGCTATATGCGCATCTTAAGTCTAAAATGATAGTATAAAGATAGTATACGTTAAAAGGAAGACAATTTAAAACACGACAGTGAGTGGTCTGAAATAAAGGCAGTTTTGTTAGAAGCTTGCAGTATTCAAGTTTAGTTTTTGTCTGGTTTAAAAACAAGAGGAAACAAGTGCAGCTTGCTAATAAAATATTGCCTTTACTGACTTCCAATACAGGATATACAGGGGTGGGGTGGGGGGGGTGTAATGGGTTTCCCAGGCAGGTGAAGGTTTGTTATTTATTAGTGAACAAGCTGTGCAGAAGCCATAGATAAGCTCACATGCACCACCAAAACTCACGCATCACACCAACACCACCGATTTTAGGGTTAACTTTCCTTAACTAAACCTACGTGTATATTCATAATAATGGAGATAGAGATTTGTACCTATTTAATAGTTCATTCAAGATGCAATGGCTTAACGACTCCAGAGGTGCACTGTGTTTTAATTTTAAAAATACGATACGATACGATACAGTCCTTGGTTTGATAGGTTAGCTACTCTTATCGTGCGTGCCTTGCAAATAAATCCCGAGGTCGAGGTATTGCCACTGTTATTCAGTTACAACTGAGAAAAGAAAACCTAAATGACCAGGTAAGGTTAAGTGTGAGTAATTTGACAATAACGCTACTTCATCTTTGATCGCGATTTCCCAAAACATTGGCTTTTCATACTTCAGGGGCACATTTCTCTAAAACTGCAACAGATATTTGTACAACATTTTAGTGCTTACTTGTTAATGTGATGAGTTTGAGATAAATAAGGAACAAACATTGATTTTAGCACAAAAGAAAACTTCATTATAACTTTTCACTCGTTGCTCCAAAGACTTATAACTTGAATCTAGGGAAAGAAAATACCAACTTAGAAAACAAAAATAAGCTAAGCCCTATATGAACATGTCAATTCGGCACAGTTAACTCCTTGGGCTTAACTTATTAATTTCACTTAAAATATCGAGAGAAAAAATTAAATGCTTAAAAACATTATTTGATCAAATTTCTACAAGAGAAGTGCAGATGAAGTATAAGATGTAATATCTTTTTTCTATTTATGTGTTTTATTCTCTAATTGCATGCAATTCTGTGAATCTAATTTAATTATTATACAGTAGTTAAATGCAAAAATACTTATAACCACATCGAATTTCAATTTACCTATTCTAATAATTAGTTACTGCTATATTTACATTTTATGTATTGGTATTAGTAGACCCCGTCGCGGTAAGAAAACCTTTCTGTGCCTTTAAATATAGTCAAGCCTTTTAATCTTTCATATTATAAAACGACAAATTTAGAAAAGAAATATTATTTAACGGAATCCTATACGCACACATTATTTTCTAATGTTTTCAACCAATTTAGTTGAAATTTTATTTTCAATGTTGTCTTACACCAGTAGAATGTTGAGTGTGCAGATTTCGTGAGATTGTACATTCCAATATAATGCATAAAAGAGGCAATAAACAAATTTATCTATCGTAAATTTTAAAGGAAATAATTGAATATTGAATATATTATCTGACAACAGATTTAACATACAGATTTTCATACAAATTCTTCCACCCTAAACTAACCTTTAAGTGCAAAAGTTCACGAGAATTCTGATTTTCTCAAAAATGGCTCTAACAATTTTGATTAAAATACTATACCTATCCTTAACATACTTTTATGATAAATGAAATACATATCTTGAATTTTCTGGGAATAGCTTCAGAACTCGTCTTCATTCTGAATAAGTTTTCTAACCTGGTAAACCGTAAGAGATAGATCAAATCTTACTGCAAATCAAACGTAGATCTTGTTATGACCTCCAACTTATGTCAACTACTTTTTCGTGCAGTTAACCATTTCCGATGTATTCTCGTTATTTTTCTGAATTTTTCAATACTCAAATATAAAGTCGTTATTCGCTTTTGATGTTCTACGAATGCAAAGAGGGAGAAATTTCAAATTAATCTCGATTAACACCAAGTGAATAAAGGAATAAGTGTTTTAATAATATCCATACAAAAATGAGTAGAGAAGGTCGTGTGATTTTTTAGATCTTAGAATACAGTAGCACACATGCCTTTTTTAAGAAGCCGAGAGTTTAGTTTTATTGGAGAAATATCATTTTGAATACAATGAGCCGATATAAAGGTACAGTAAAATGGATGTTTTATTAAAAAAGCAAATTTAATAATGTATGTGGTTTGAAGCATCATCACATGTGAAAGAGCTGCAACAAAGGAATGCATTGACCCAGATGTTTTAATTTGCAATTATTCCAGTAACACTTGTAAAGTAATGCACGGATTTAATGTGTAAAGCGAGAGAGGTTTTTATTAATGCTGTAATGGCAAAATATTTAACATTATGAAGTACCTCACTCTCTCTTCAGGTTTTCTAAAATATTTTATGTACGCACTCACATGACTTTCTCTTCTCACCCATACAAAAATATTTTTATAAGCTCTTATTTTCATATCTTCTTCGTGTTAGTTGAGATAAACATTTGTAGAAATCATCTTATTGCTTATTTCCTTGTAGGTTTAGCCGTTTTTTCAGAAATAAAGTAATTTCGAAAAATTTTCTATGCAAAGGATGGTTTAGGATATTTTTCTAGGGGATTTTGTTGTAAATCTTCGAGTCGTATTCTCAAAACAGCTGTAACGATTTTTTATAAAAAATATAGTCCATTTCCTATTAATCGGACACTTCCGCTCCTATTCGGTCACTCTCGTCTCGAACCTGTGCATGTAAATGTGTGAGGAACGTGATATACTTACAAGGAGAACAAATAGAGTTTATACATTTACTGAATGAATCACTCCACATTCTGTTTATCGAATCGATGTAATTGCTTCAAGTCAGAATCTCTTTCTTTAAACGCCTTTCTAACCCGAACTTGAAGAAATGCAACCATTTTGCTTTATAATGGAGATTTGTTAAACAAGTGAAGCCTGGAGAAAGATAGACAATCATAGTTTATTGTAATGGTAGAAGTATAACCTACAAAAGGCCTGCTAGATCGATAATTTTCTAAGTGAATAATCATTTATACTAAGATTTTCATGCATGTTGCTGAATATTTCTACTAAAAGTCTATGAAAACTAATTTTCCTCTACAAGAGAAGCATCTAGATTGCATTTCTTGTGCTACAGAATCCCTTTCCAATGAATATCTTTGCAATCCATGACGCTGATTTCGAGAACAGAATACATAATTATATTAGGTAAATTTAACTCGTTTAAGAGTACTGGATTAACTTTTTACCTATGCTAAAGGCTCCAAATAAGGACTCTGAATAATTTTTCGCTGCTGTGATATTCTTTTTCTCAGCTTGAAAGTGGATTGAGGTGAACTTTTAGTTCCGTATCGCAAAGGTAGACTTTTCGACTCCTGGATACAGTTTACTTAATTATCTCAGGCAAGCTATTGCACCTTAGAGGTATTCCCCTGAGTAAGGTAACAGCTTGACCTGCCTTAAAGGAACACCACGACTTGGCTTCCTAAGTTTTAATTTATTTTAGCTTTATTTACCCAAGTATTGCTGAGAGTTATCTTACACAAATAAACATATCCGCTTATAAAAATCTATAATTAACTGGATTATGAAAAAAGCCTTTGACAGAGTAAATAGGAATATTTTGCTAAAATTCCAATGGATTATAAAATTCCAAACCAACCACTTCAAGCACTTATAGACATATATAAAGAAAACAATACCAATAAAAATTGAACATAAAAAAGCGAGTGGAATGCAAATACAAGAGGAGTGCCACAGGGCTGTACACTTTCACCATTAATAAAAATTACAAAATAATGGAATGCCAGCTCTGACCGTAGAATAAAAATATAGTTAAAACTTACATTTCTGTATTTTACACAATTTCTGAAATTTGTCGAACTGTGTTAGCAGCTTGTTATAGACCAATAATCTGGCCACGTGTAGCTTCTGATGTATAATTAGTGTTTTCATCTGAGAGGGGTAAAGAGAACGAAAGAAGGGGAAGCTATGAAACCTTGTTAAATAATCATGATACCTTTACATTTTGCTAATTCGCTTTCTGTACAAACTAATCTTACAAACACTTATTCCTCTATCTGGCTCATCTTAATGGATATTTACATTTATAGAGATGACTTTTTCGCATATTTCCTTATAGGTGGATGGGAATATGAGGATACTGTACGCTTTAAGTAATTGTCAAAAATCAAGTTAATGACAAAGAATATCTCGGAAATACTTTAACTTCACAAAATCCTGTACAGAAGCTGAGAATTTGCCGCCCATGGTCAACAGTTCATGACATTATGCTAAGGTGAAAGGTTAAAACGCCTGTCTGAGAGAGAGAGAGCGTTTAATAATAACCACACTTGAGAGATAATAGGCCGATGACCATCTCCCCATGGCCTCTCACCTTTACTTAACAACATACCGACGGTCTAGCGGACATTCGCAACACCTCTTCTCTCATACCATTTATATTTTACTTTCTCTACTACGCACAGCAGGTAGAGGAAGAATTGCATTGCATCCAAAAATGTGATGTCGAGATTTCACCGAAAACATATGTTTTGAGGCCCCCTGAAACCGAAATAAACCATTTTTAAAAAAAGGCCCATGTGTGTGTGCGCGCGCGTGTGCGTGTGTAAACTTCGACCCGCAATCCTTCCCCCGAAATCTCGTGTCTAATATTAAATGAGCATTTCTTATCGTTACATTAACTAATGCCAACAGAAAAATGGGAGCTGTAATTGAAATACTTTATTAATGTCGTATTTCTACCTAACATTCTAATATTCCATTGGTTAAAATTGAAGGCGTGTGAGTAGAAAGGATGAGAACCTCAAAACCAGAACCGTACCGTTTAAACTAGTGGTGCCATCTATTGTTTGGAACTAATACTAGCATTATAAAGGAGTTTTGTATTTTACGATGCACAGTGGCGGTTCTGTAGCCATGTGCAAGTTGGGAACGTCTGGTCGCAGTGGGCGGGTATACGCCCCCTATCGGATGTCTTCCTGGACTAATTTGGCATGCTGCGAGGTCATTTCTCCAATACGCAATCCCACTCGCCCAAAGCTTCCATTGCATAATACTGCCGCCTTCTTATTACTTACATACTGAATTTATAAAACTACCTTGTGCGATAGTCAAATCTTTTAAAGCTTTAACATTCCGTTCTCTTTGCACACTTAACATATCAAAAAACTGAACAACGATGTTCCATTTGACGAAATGGAACAGATAAACGAAATACAATACTTGGCCTAAGTAGCGTGTCGGTTAGTCGTATTACAAAGGTTTGTTCTTGCATATTGGACTGTCGCAGGAAATTTGCTATACGATGTGACCGTGTTCCTCTGCAATATTTTATAATGAATAGGTAGGAGGGACACCTGCTATTGCGGCTAGGCACGCGAACAACTGTTGAATTGCACGTGGCGAGGAATACGCACCACAGGTGGGTCGCGGCCCACACCGGGCACGCCGGCAGTGTCGCCTGGGTTATTTAGGAGGTAGCTACTTTATGCCTATCTTCTGTAATTTTTACTTTCTCTACTACATTAGTAACTAGAGGAAGTATTGTATTCCATCCAAAAATTCGATGTCCAGATTTCACCGGAAATACATGTTTTGAGTCTGTGGACAGCATAACTAAAAAACGAAAACTCGGTTAAAAACCAAAGTTGGTATTTAAGTTTAATGTCTTTCAAGGATACGACACGAACATTTTGAAGAAAATAGCCCCACCCTAAACTACCCTTTACATGGAAAATTTTGTTTTTCTTGAAAATCGCTCTAACGATTTTGATTAAAATTTGTATTCAGATAGAGTTTTGCTTTTTAAGTTCATCTATATAGGTGTAATTCCCGAAAAAAACGCGATTTTACATAAAAAATAACATTTTTTATTCCCGCTTGTACTGCGCAATTCTTCTACATATATTCCTGGTATTTCAGAAACGACTCGAAAGATTTGGTTAAATTTTTGTATACATGCATATTACATTCACACTGTTTTCTCTACTCACTTATAGGTAACATATTCACATCTCTTTCTCTACTCACCCTTCTATAAACTATTTTCCATAAAAAGTGTGACTTTGCACCGAAAAAACACTTTTATCCCCACTTTTAAAATAAGTCATAACATATTCTGTATGTTTGAAACAGAAGTGCTATTACATTCACACTGTTTTCTCCTCTCACTTTTAGGTAACACATTCACATCTCTTTCTCTACTCACTCTTCTATAAACTATTTTCCATAAAAAGTGTGATTTTGCACCGAAAAAACACTTTTATCCCCACTTTTAAAATAAGTCATAACATATTCTGTATGTTTGAAACAGAAGTGCTATTATATTCATACTGTTTTCTCTACTCACTCTTAGGTAACACATTCACATCTCTTTCTCTACTCACTCTTCTACAAATAAGTCATACAATTTCGTGTATGTTTGAAATAGAAATGCTCCGTATTAAATTCATACTGTTTTCTCTACTTGCTTTTGGGTAACACACTCATAACTGTTTCTCTACTTACTCTTCTAGAAATAAGTCATGCAATTTTGTGCATGTTTGATATAGAAATGTTGCATGTTACATTCACAGTGGTTTCTCTGCTCACTTTTAGGTAACACATTCACATCTCTTTCTCTACTCACTCTTCTACAAACAATTCATATCATCTATACAACTTGAATGTTTGTATATATCTAACTGTTAAGCTCGAAAACCGCTTAACCGATCACCGCGAAATTCGGCACGTATATGTATTTTTTTCATGGAGAGTTTTTATGGTAACAATTTTACTACACAATATATTACTTTCAAATGGTTTTCTACTCGCTTTTCTTTTCGTAGCGCATTCATGTATCCTCTGTTTGCCCTTCAACATATAATTCACATAATATTCTAGGATTTAAATATAAATGCAGCGTATTACATTCACACGACTTTCTCTACTAATTCTTCCTTTACGAGACACAATCAGTCTTCTTTCGCTATTCGCCCTTCAATATATAATTCATACAATTTTCTATATGTTTGAAACAAATACAACATATTACATTCATACCACTTTCTCTACTCACTTTTGTTTTACGTAACAATTCACACGTTATTCCCTATGGTTTATCAACTTCATACATACCAACGCCTATACATATCTTATGTTGAAGAGTGATTAAATTCCAAAACAGGTTGACCGATCGCCACGAAAAGTGACATATCTAATTGTTTTCATGGCGAAGGTTTTTATGCAATCCATTTTATCACGCAATGTATTACGTTCACATAGTTTTCTCTACTCCCTTTTCTTTTACCTAACATACTACTCCCTCTTCTACAAACATACATTTTTCCATGCACTTGAAATATAAGTGTAACGTATAACATTCACACGATTTTTCTACTCATTTTTATTTTACTAAACACAATCACATTTCTTTCACTACTCCCGCTTCAACGAACAATTCATACAATTTTCTATATGTTTGAAACATAAATGCGTAGTACATTCACATGGCTTTATCAACCAGATTTTCTTTCTGTAGTATTTGTTATTCTTCAACATTGCTTTTGCTTAGTGTCGCTCCAGTGTTTTAATAAAGAATAAAGAAATTGTTAAACAAGTAAAGAAATCACAATTGGTGTCCGGAGTGCGACGAAAAGCACGATATGGAACAGTTGATGAAACAAATGTCAGCCAAGATGGACATAATGGGGAATAAAATGAATTCCGGAATGAGGCAGAGGAAACAAGCATGAAAGTCGAATTGAAAATGTAAACTCTGAAATGGAAAAGATGAAGACGGGAATTCCAATATGAAGACAGGTCTATCGAAGAATACTAACGAGCGACTGCCCGGGGTTAAGAAAGCCATGGAAGAACTCGACGGAAGTATGAAGGACCTTGGCCAACTTGTTAACGCCCTGGAGTCAATCACAGCAGCAAAGAACTGAACTCCATAATGAAACAAATGCTCGACGAAAACCTCAAACTGGGTGGATATCTATGGGGGAGGTCTGCGTTCAGCAGTAGACGTTTTACAGCTGAAATGATGGTGTTTATGAAATATTTTTATGTATTTCTATATCTCTTGCATCTCGGACATTACTCTTAACAATTGCGACAAGTAGTTTTATTTAGTTAACGTTTTGCATTTCAGGCTTATCTAAATAAGTATCTTCTCCCACAAAAAACAAGATTTCACAAAAACAGGCGAAAAACGTCGAGCGAAGCTTGGTCGCCCAAGTACTGCGTCCTAAAGTCAGGAACCAGATCTATATGATCCTCACTCCAGCTCAAAGTGATATGTGGTGTTTGTTTTAAAGGATTTGTGGGTTCGTGAAGTTGATGCTGCTTTTCAACACTGGACACGTCATTATATATTACACGTGGCTAACGAAACAGACAGGCTGCAGCGCGAATCGAAGTGCTAACATTGTATACCATCAAACTGTATCTGTTGTATGAATATGGATGTATTAGGTGATTGTGTCGTACTTCATTGGGCCTTGATCAGACTAGGAGAATTACGTCACTGCTGTTCGCGCCGTAGCCTGGATTTTTCCTTAGACACTATGTTATACCACGCAACCTTTAACTTAACTTATTGTTAACCAACACTGGCACTGAATTGTGTAAACTTTTTTTTTTTTAATATTAAAGCTATTAACTTGAAACTGTTACATTTTTGAGTACCTACGCCTACTTATGAAAACAAAATCTGGTGTGTTGTATTCACATGACTTTCTCTACTCTTGTACTAAATTAGAGCCATTTTCGAGAAAATAATTTACGATACATTTTCATGTAAAGGGTAGTTTAGGTTGGAGCAATTTTCTTCAACATCTTCGTGCCGCATCCTTGAAAGATATTAAACTTAAGTACCAACTTTGGTTTTATACCGAGTTTTCGTTTTTTACTTACCCTGTTCACAGACTGACAGACACACACACGGACCTTTTTTAAAAATGCTCTTTTTTATTCAGGGGGCCTTAAAACATGTATTTCTTGTGATATGTCGGCATCGAATTATTGTATTGGATACAATACTTCCCCTAATTACTATGCGTGGTGGAGAAAGTATGAAAACAAAGTTTCGCTGTATACCCTTAAATACACAAACCTTATATGGACATATTTTACAAACTATGTAAATTTATATTAAGCATAAAACCAAAAAAAACAAACTATTTTTACTTTCTCTACTATTTCGAGTGTGGAGATAAGGAAAGGATTTACAATCGACGTATGTATGTAGGTTTTCACCTGTCTGAGCGTGCGCACGCTTCTCTGAGCAGCTGCTCCTTCTTCTGTTTCCACCTGCTGTAGCACCGAGCAGGTTGTCTGTCTCTTGTTAGCCCTCGAGCGAGCGGCAAACCTGCGCAACGCACAGCCAATAGCTTTTTACCTTGTTGCTTTCTTTACCACATGCCTATAGCAAGTACATACCTAAACTTTCTACCCACAAGTTCAATATCGAGATTTCACAGCAAATACATGTTTTAAGACCCCCTGAATCCTTGTCTGAATTATGCAGTTCCCCCCTTTTTTTAATGAAATACGACATCGTTAATTGGACTACCGCTGAAAGTCTACTGTATTCCCATATTCCCCTTACACACAGAAAATTAGCATTAGGATAATTTCTACAAAAATATTTCTGATATTTCGAAGTGAAGAGCATTTAACGAACGTCGAGTGATTGTATCGCCGACAGACAGAGAAAGTGAAGACAGACAGCGAAAGGACTGAGTCAAGGTTACGAGAAGGAAAGAATTTTGAGTTGTAATATCACGAAAGACTAATCTCTGTTAACGTTAGTAGAAGAGAACTGTTTACTGATAGGAAAGTAACTCGACTGGATTTTGTCATTTTGTTACATGGTGTCAGAAGTGGGATTCGTGGCATTACACTATTTATCTTTAAGAAGACACGCATTGCTTTATTGTGTGTGTACTTCCAGGAGAGGCAGTAAAACCAGATGCAACAAATACCATTAACAAGACCAAAGCATACACTAAATATGTAAATAGCAACAATGCGGTCTTGCGGCGTGCAATTGAAATCGCGTTCACTTGTTATTTAATAACACGCATGTACTGGCATCACCATTATGTGAATTCACAGTACCGCAGCCAAGATTGGCCCTACAGGGAGCAATTGTAACGTTTTTAGGTGCATTCGCTGTTGTAAAGTACTTACTTATAATCATTTACTAAACACACTGATATTATTATTATTAGTGCGGGGTTGTAGAAACCTAGCATATATTATTGGTAGTTCATGTTGTTTTAAGGTTATGTTATGCAGTTCATTCGTGAGATGCAAGTTTGAATAGCGTGAGGATGGGGCAAATGAACATGGGAGTAGACGGACATTGCTGAGAAACTTTAGCGTAATTGTTTTGCCGATGTTGGTATCACTGAGTATTGAGGAGCCATGCGCACATTAGAGTCGTGCTGACATACTGAAAAAAGTATCTGTGATTTTCTCAAAGTAAACTATGTAATAAACTTCCCCGTTATATATAAAACAAAATATTAAATATAAGAAGTAATGCATACAAGCAACTCCAAGAGGTAAGTATATTGAAGGAAATATGGTTATACTTAATTAGGTGTTTTATTCTATTATTGTATTAGACTACGGGTGTATTTGTACAATAGAATATTACAAGACGGTCAGACTCAAGTTTCCAAATCTACGACCAGCTTCAAACAGCAAGAACTTCCGTGCATATTAAAAATATCAAAAGGAAACTCAGAACATCAGGTTATGTATAACAGGATCAGAGTTTAGGAATGATCTAAAAGCTTGTCTTAGTGTTCAAATTCACAATTGAACATATCGCCGCACGTAACTTCGACCAAACTATCGATACAGTAACAATATAACGATTAGTATGCCCAGAAACCGTGCAACAATGTCGCTAATTACTATTTAGCTCAAAATAAATCTAAAAACTAAGTACTTGTGGTTTATATTAGGTAAGTTTAATTTACATAACCTTGTTTATTGACATGCAACTTCATTTTGTTCGTTCCAAAGACATTCAACAGGAAAGATAAGGTATTTATAATAATCCATGAAACTTCAGAATGCCTTGCTTGACAAAGATACGACTAAGGTTCCGTAAGTAGTACGTTTACGTTGTTTTATTATCTTCTACTGTTATATTACTCATTAAAATAGTCGAACAAAATCCAACTGGCGCTTGTGATATTTCTTCAACAACATCACTCGTTATTTGCAGTCCATAATGACTTCTTCGGAATAACATAACCTCTACTTAGATTAGTTTTCGATATGAGTAAATACATATACCTAAACTTGTAATGCAGTCCTTATAATATAACGAATTACTTTATTT
The DNA here is from genome assembly GCA_030765045.1 of Tenodera sinensis. Taxonomy (NCBI): domain Eukaryota; kingdom Metazoa; phylum Arthropoda; class Insecta; order Mantodea; family Mantidae; genus Tenodera; species Tenodera sinensis. The sequence continues at coordinate 5,295,367 of CM060972.1, read as the reverse complement.
AAATATTGAAAAACTCGGTATTAATTTTAGTAATTTTGCAATATTTTGCTACAATATATTAACAATTGCAGATTCATTTAACCCTTGTACCAACGTTAGCAATTTGTTGTTTTATTTAGTATTTCATTATTTGTTGAGTAATGTTAATTTTGCAGTAATTGTGCGTTTCACTTGGTACAGCTTTTAAAGTAGGTATATTGTACCTGCATATGTATGTATTTAGTTTAAGCGATAGGTAGGTATTGTATTTGGTTAAGTGAACATGTAATTGGCAAAACCTGTTATATTCACACAATGTACAAATAAATATCTTCCCTCTTTGTGTTCATTCGTAACAGCTCATCAAGTGATATATTCAGGGAGTCGAAATTTGATGTATGCGAGTTTAATTAACAAAGTTTATCACAACTACCGTTCTGGCTTCACAAACCAGAGGTACTGGATTCGATTCCCGGCTGCCACAGTGGGGGGTGTATTTATTTTCTCTACCACGTATACTAAGTAGTGCAGGTATTGTAAATACGATGCCGAGGTTTCGCCGGAAATGTGTTTTGAGACGGAACTGAATTTAACTTCAACAAATATGATGCACACCATCTTTTAAATGCATCCTATACTTAATGTTTTAAAAATTAAATTAATCGTGAAATGAAAAATGTGCTGTTGTTTTACGCTACCCGAGCCGTGTCCATCTGCCCTATAGTGCGCTCTAACAGTAAATAACGCAGGAAACAAACTGGACATACATATTTGCTCTAGTAAACTTCGTCACCGATAGATGGATCCGTGTGTGTGCCTCGAACAGTTCAAGTTACTAAATCACGAACATTTCTTCTATTTCTCATTTCTGTTGCTGGAGTGCAAGTTTACTTAGTGATAATCAGATCCTTTCCATAATATGTCGACACAACTCTGATGTTCCATTTCACCAAACTTTCCCGAAACTCACACACGTAACAACGAATATCTCTGTAATGGTTCACTCTACAAAAAAATTATTTAGACATAAATTGTGTATTTTAGCAAGATCTACATTTTTTGTATAGTATGATTTGGTCTATCTCTAACGGTTTACCAGTTATGCAAAAGTCGTCCAGAGTAAATACGACTACAGGGGCTATAGCCAGAAAATTCAAGATATACATTTCATTTGTCATCAAAATATCTCAAACATATGACATTTTAATCAAAATCGTTAGAGCCATTTTTAAGAAAATCAAAATTTTCGAAAAATGTTCCATGTAAAGGGTAGTTTAGGGTAGGGCTATTTTCTTCAAAATCTTCGTGTCGCATCCTTGAAAGACATTAAACTTAAATACCAACTTTGGTTTTTAACCGACTTTTCGTTTTTGAGTTATGCTGACCACAGACACACAGACACACGCACCTTTTTCTAAAAATGCTTCTTTTTTTCGATTTAAGGGGTCTCAAAACATTTATTTCCCCGAAATCTCGACATCGAATTTTTGGGTGGAATACAATACTTCCTCTGTTTACTATACGCAGTAGAGAATGTAAAAATACAGATAAATAAATATAAAAAAGGCGACCTCCACAGCCTTACCGTGCCAGGTCAGTTAAAGCCCGTAAAGGAATTACAGTGTCTACTAATTTGGCTAAAAGGAGCAACACGCACACATCACTGAGAAATGGCTTTAAAAAGGTCCCTTTGAAATAGATAACGCAAGCAAGCCTGTTAGGCGGTGGAGGGAGTAAAATACAAGCGCTTATCAGTCAGTTCATTTGTTTCTTTGTTCCCTGATGACGTTTCCCTTTATTCTCGCCGAGTGCCATACACGACGACAAGTTTAATTATTGCTCACTTTATTCAATATTCGATACTCTTTATGTAACTCTCAGTCATTAATTCCTCACAGAGCTTTGGAACATTCGCCCAAGTGCTTCCCTGCACTGTAAAAAATTCCACCCATTTAATTATTGTAACATTATAGTTTAATTCAATTGAAAATAACGCAATACATATAGCAATTGTTTTCTTCTCTAGCCGAGTATGCAGTAATATCACAAAAACCTCGAGTGCTATTGTTTTAGAGGATTCCGCGAAATAATTAACAATTCATTTATTTAATTCCGTTTAATATTAATATTAATATTAAACGTGAACAACTTGAAATGTCTTCCATACGTTTTAAAGTTTTATTTGGCGTTCAAGCTTCGTTTTTTATTGATGAGCAAATTTCGTACGTCCGATGTAGCGGTTTTATTTCGCTTATGCGGCGGATATTTAGCAAATAAATGTGTATAGACGAGTATAGTATATGCCAGAATTATTGATTAATGCATTTACGTTGAAATTGTTGCGTAAACATTGTCTAACTTGTAAATAGTTCGATAACACAGGACCCTGTTACCACACTCATATACATACACTAAAGCACCTTTTTTTAAAATTCAGGGAGTCTCAAAATCAGTGAAATCCCGGTATGGAGTACAATACTTCTACTTAATCTGAGTACTTGGCAGAGAAAATGATCCATGTGCATAAAATGTATTTTTACTTTTTGGTTTATCTAAAGGAAAAGACTGAGGCAATACAGTTTCATATCAGTAATAAGTTTATTACTCATAAGTAATCGATCTGGCATTAATCGCACACTTCCGCTCCTATTCGGTCACTCTCGTCACAGTCTTAGTTATTCTAATTTAAAGATTCGAGAAGACGACTAACTCCAACAATTGGAAAAATCTAGTATCAACATAATCTGTGTACGTAAATGTGTGAGGAACATGAGCTACTTACAAGGAGAACAAATACAGTTTGTATATTTACTGAATTAATCACTCCACATTCTGTTTATCGAATCCATATAATTACTTGAAGTCACAACTTATTTCTTTAAACGTTTTCCTAGCCCAAACTTGATAAAATGCAGCCATTTTAGTTTATTGTGGACATTTGTTAAACAAGTGAACTCTGGGGGAAGGTGAATATTATGAATTTTCTTAGTGTTGTCTACAAAACAACTTCTTTTCCTGCGTTTCATGAACGACAATGAAGTATAACCTATGCACGACCTTTTATATCGACAATTTGCTAAAAGGAGAAGCATATACAAGCTTTTCAAGCAAGCTGATCGTAGAAAGAAAATAATTTACAACTTTGTGGATATAACCTCTTGTTTCGTAAAACCATTTGTATATATACTTATAAACGGCAGAGGAAGTGAAAATCATGTGAGTACAACACACAATTTTGTGTTCCCTAGCTACATAGGTATTTGTAATTGGACTAGTCACTTTGTCACGGTGTTGTGGAGAGTCACTATATGCCAATAAGTAATTTTGTACCTAGAATGAGTGGAGTTAACCAATTTTTCACGCCCTTTGCAGATAATGAAGTTAATAAAGTCTGTTATTTGAAAATTGGAGCGTTTCCGCAACGACCGATCAACACCAATGAAATCAACTGCTTTTAATTTCCTACCTGTAAATGAACCTTTCACAAAATTTGATGGATTACAGTTCATGACCAGCCCTTGTAAATCAAGCAATACCACACTGCGCATGCGCTGAATTCAAACTATGCTACATCATTACGATACGTTTCACAATAATTAATTAATATTTATTTCGATGAATATGAGGCAGAATGTTAGAATATTTAGTAGAAAAGTAGAGAAAATGCTATTTCTCACATGAGATTGTTTATGTTCTTTAAGGTCGTAAGTTTGGCCGGAGTTATAAAATAGCTGGTGGTGTTATCTAGTGTGAAAAGCGTGCACTATCTGTGTGATATACGCTTGCATTAATTGCTGCAAAGCGTAACCACAATGGGCTGTTTTTCTGCGTCGCGATATTGCAGTTGTTGGGAATTTGGTGCACGAGTACGGAATTACAAAACTCAGTCTCATTATCAACAGATTTGTAACTAATACCTACTCCCAGCCGTGACGTGTATCAGTCATATGACCTTCTCTACTCACCAGTGGCGTGCGTATCCTCAACGTTTGTAAGGACATGCAAGTGATGTGTATTATACAAGAATACCTAACCCCCAACGGCAATGTGATAACATGTGTGACATAACCTATCAATTCTCGAGCGGAGTAAGTCATCAGACCGTCGAGTTATACTTATCTGGAGTATTTCAGGAATATAATATGAATATTATATTATATTAATATATTAATCACTACATCACAAAGATATAACCTCAAAATGTTGACTTCTAGAAAAACTAACCTAAAATACACTCATTTCTCTTAATGTAGTTGGACTATATATAAGAGTATGAATAGATATTATAGATCTCAGAATTAGTTCCTTATTAAAAATATGAAATTTCTCTTTAATTCTTTCGAAAGATTGATTTTTAGGCGAATATGGGGCCAGATAAAGAAAATAGAATTTGGAGATTCAGATATAATGGTGAATTGTATGCATTGTTTAAAAAACCCAACATATCTTATGTATTTAAACGAGCAATTCTTGTGTGTATATATATTCCCGGTATTTCAGAAACGGCTCTAAAGGTTTGGTTAAATTTTTGTACACATGCATATTACATTCACACTGTTTTTTCTACTCACTTTTAGGTAACACATTCACGTCTCTTTCTCTACCCACTCCTCTATAAACAATTTTCCATAAAAAACCTGATTTTACACCAAAGAACATTTTTATCTCCGCTTTTATAATAAGTCATACCATGTTCTGTGTATTTGAAATAGAAATATTGTTACATTCACACTGTTTTCTCCTCTCACTTTTAAGTAACACAATTCACAGTGGTTTCTCTACTCACTTTTCCACAAAGAAATACAATTTTCTGTATGTTTGAAATAGAGATGCTGCATATTACATTCACAGTGGTTTCTCTACTTACTTTTAGATAACACATACACATCGCTTTCTCTACTCACTCTTCTATAAACAATTTTCCATAAAAAAACGTGATTTTACACAACAACAAAAAAAAACATTTTATCCCCACTTTTAAATTAAGTAATACAATTTTCTGTATGTTTGGAACAGAAATGCTACATATTATATTCATACTGTTTTCTCTTCTCACTTTTAGGTAACACATTCACATCTCTTTCTCTGCTCACTCTTCTACAAATGTCATACAATTTTCTGTATGTTTGAAATAGAAATGCGCATATTACATTCACAGTGGTTTCTTTAACTTACTTTTAAGTAACACATTCACATCTTTCTCTACTCACTTTTCTTTAAACAATTCATATATCATATCACCGCAAAATTCGGCACGTATATGTATTTTTCCTTGAAGAAAGTTTTTATGATAACAGTTTTACTACACAATATATTACTTTCAAATGGCTTTCTACTCGCTTTTCTTTTACGTAGCACATTCATATATCCTCTGTTTGCCCTTCAACATACAACTCATATAATTTACTATGACTGAAATATAAATGCAACGTATTACAAAAAATATTCACAAAAACAGAGGCGAAAATCACCGAGCGAAGCTTGGTCACCCAGGTACTCAATAATTAAACTCAAAAGATTGCAGTGGTCTTGACCTGTTCAGTCAGTCTGGTTGGTTCAGTTGCTTAGACGTTTGCCTACTGATATAACTAAACGCTGTTGGTAGACCTGCTAGCTTAGAAAAAACGTGAATGTTCTGCAATAATAGCCATACAGAAGGAAAAATAAGCTTTGTAATAACGAAGTTCATAGTAATTTAGGTACATTCAGTGTTTTGCTTCGGTTTTTGTTCGTACTGAACATTTATAAAGCGAAGTAACAGTTTAAGCTGTAGTTTAAAGCTAACCCTGAGTTAAAACCTCCCTTATAATAACGAATTTAGGTGATTTTCGCTAGGAAACATACCTAATTTACTTTCAGACTCTTGGTAGAAAGACAAAGATTCTAACTAAACAAACAAAATCTTATCTGTTGCACTCACATGACTTTTTCTACTCCTGTAGTAGTCCGCGACCTCCAGTTTGAGAAGTCAGAACGCTGACTATTCGAATATATGTATGTAGATGCAGTCTTTGTGTTTTTATCAATGGTGCAAGAGAGAAAATTCATTTCATTGAAATTGACACTCGGAGATACAGGATCGTGATTAATTTATAGACTTTGTGTCTCGTATCTTGACATATGGCGATTTAGGAATACGAAAAAAAGAAAACTAGTTTCATAATTTACATACACACGTGCAGTTTTTGACATTACAAACAGCATGATAAAGATTTCCTTATAGCATTGGTAAAACTTGCAAACCGTTTCGAAAGTAAAAATCCGTACCTTCGTGTTATGAGTAGCGTTTATAACTCGTAATTCAGAAGCCCGAGTTTGTGTCTCGGTTGACAGATATTTCCTTATTAGTAAAAGGGCAATTAAGGTCGACAGAATCATTTGACCACTGAGTTCATGAATTCGTTAATCGTGCAATTTGACCTGCCCTGTGGAAGAGCGTTAAATTTACAAACAAAACGAAAATGTAATTTAGACCACAAATGAAATAACTTCTCACCTTCATTGAAACCAGCAATGAAATGGAACAAATGCAAATGAACTAATCATGGTTTTGGTCAGTGTCATAGAAGAGTAGAGAAAGTCATGTGAGTGCAACACATCAGATGCGATGTAAGAACTTGTTACCACAAGCGCTACTATTTTTCGTTGTGAATGTTTGCCTATTCCGTTAATTTTCACCGTGAATGTCCATTATTATAGAACATTTTAATCCTTCTAAGCTGGCAGGTGTACCAACATCATGTACCTACTTGTGCTGTAAGATGAAAGGTGCTCAGGTACCTATACTAACAGTATTACACTGCGGGCTAAAGTTTAGGAAACGGCACCTGCAATTAAACCAAACTTCCACGTAATACCAGCACTTTAATGTTTTCACTATAGCTTAGACCTAATCTTTATGCAATAGTAGCATTATAACGACATAAACCGATCAAACCCGTGCCAGAAAATGAATGACGTCATTACCATAGCATTAAGATACCAATGACGTCATTAGCACTACACCATAAATTTGTACCATCTAAGAAAACCTGAAATCGTCACTCTCGCAAACTGACGCATTTTTCGTTTCTCCATCCACAAAAGTCTTCACATTCTTTTTCTGGAATTAACAAACTCTCACCACTGTTAGCTTCGTTCAAAATGTTCATATTTACAACAGTTCAATAACCTTGCATTTTCGTCTGTAAGTGTTGGAACTAGTGAAACTTCTGCTTAGCAACTACTTACGTCATACATTTCTGATATCTGAAACATGAACTTACATTTAGCAAATTTATTAATTATTTATAGGTACTTTGATACCGAAAGATTAAGATTAAGAGGCATTGAAGGTTTATGTTTGCATAAATAACAATTACGATATAAGGGCTATGTATATGCGAGTATACAAAGTCGTATGTTCTGCTTGGTGTGTGGATGTGTGTGTATGTGCGTGTCTGAGAGAGTGTGTGTGAGTGTGTCTGAGAGGGTGTGAGACAGTGTGTGTGTGTGTGTGTGTGTGTGTGTGTGTGAGGGAGTGTGTGTACGTGTGTGAGAGTGTGTGTGTATGTGTGTGTACGTGTGTGAGAGTGTGTGTGTGTCTGAGCCTGTGTATGTGTGTGACTGTGTGTGTATGTGTGTGACTGTGTGTGTATGTGTGTGACTGTGTGTATGTGTGTGGTGTGTATGTGTGTGACTGTGTGTGTATGTGTGTGACTGTGTGTGTATGTGTGTGACTGTGTGTATGTGTGTGACTGTGTGTGTATGTGTGTGACTGTGTGTGTATGTGTGTGACTGTGTGTGTATGTGTGTGACTGTGTGTGTATGTGTGTGACTGTGTGTGTATGTGTGTGACTGTGTGTGTATGTGTGTGACTGTGTGTATGTGTGTGACTGTGTGTGTACGTGTGTGAGAGAGAGTATGTATGTGTGAGTCTGTGTGAGAGTGTGTACGTGTGTGAGAGAGAGTATGTGTATGTGTGAGTCTGTGTGAGAGTGTGTACGTGTGTGAGAGAGAGTGTGTATGTGTGAGTGTGTGTGAGAGTGTGAGTGTGTGTGAGAGTGTGTATGTGTGTGAGAGAGAGTGTGTGTATGTGTGAGTGATGGTGAGTGTGTACGTGTGTGAGAGAGAGTGTGTGTGTATGTGTGAGTGTGTGTGAGAGTGTGTACGTGTAAGAGAGAGAGTGTGTACGTGTGTGAGTGTGTGTGAGAGTGTGTACGTGTGTGAGTGTGTGTGAGAGTGTGTATGTGTGTGAGAGAGAGTGTGTGTATGTGTGAGTGTGTGAGAGAGTGTGTACCTGTGTGAGAGAGAGTGTGTGTATGTGTGAGTGTGTGTGAGAGTGTGTACGTGTGTGAGAGTGTGTACGTGTGTGAGAGTGTGTACGTGTGTGAGTGTGTGTGAGAGTGTGTATGTGTGTGAGAGAGAGTGTGTGTATGTGTGAGTGATGGTGAGTGTGTACGTGTGTGAGAGAGAGTGTGTGTGTATGTGTGAGTGTGTGTGAGAGAGAGAGTGTGTACGTGTGTGAGAGAGAGTGTGTGTATGTGTGAGTGTGTGTGAGAGTGTGTACGTGTGTGAGAGAGAGTCTGTACGTGTGTGAGAGAATGTGTGTGTATGTGTGACTGTGCGTGAGAGTGTGTACGTGTGTGAGAGAATGTGTGTGTATGTGTGAGTGTGTGTGAGAGTGTGTACGTGTGTGAGTGTGTGTGAGAGTCTGTACGTGTGTGAGAGAGAGTGTCTACGTGTGTGAGAGAATGTGTGTGTATGTGTGAGTGTGTGTGAGAGTGTGTACGTGTGTGAGAGAGAGTGTGTGTATGTGTGAGTGTGTGTGAGAGTGTGTACGTGTGTGAGAGAGAGAGTGTGTGTATGTGTGAGTGTGTGTGAGAGTGTGTGTGTGAGAGAGTGTGTATGTGTGAGAGTGTGTACGTGTGTGAGAGAGAGTGTGTGTATGTGTGAGTGTGTGTGAGAGTGTGTGTGTGAGAGAGAGTGTGTGTATGTGTGAGAGTGTGAGAGTGTGTACGTGTGTGAGAGAGAGTGTATGTGTGAGTGTGTGTGAGAGTGTGTACGTGTGTGAGAGAGAGTGTGTGTATGTGAGAGTGTGTACGTGTGTGAGAGAGAGTGTGTGTATGTGTGAGTGTGTGTGAGAGTGTGTACGTGTGTGAGAGAGAGTGTGTGTATGTGTGAGTGTGTGAGAGTGTGTACGTGTGTGAGAGAGAGTGTGTGTATGTGTGAGTGTGTGTGAGAGTGTGTACGTGTGTGAGAGAGAGTGTATTAGTGTGTGTGAATGTGTGAGTGTGTGTGAGTGAGTGTGTGTATGTGTGTGTATGTGAGTGTGTGTGAGTGTGAGTGTGTGAGTGAGTGTGTGTATGTGTGTGTATGTGTGTGAGTGTGTGAGTGAGTGTGTGTGAGTGTGTGTGAGTGTGTGTATGTGAGTGAGTGTGTGAGTGAGAGTGTATGTGTGTGAGAGTGTGTGTGTGAGTGAGTGAGTGTGTGAGTGTGTGTGAGAGTGTATGTGTGTGAGTGTGTGTGTGAGTGTGTGTGTATATGTATGACTGTGTGAGTGTGTGTATGTGTGTGAGTGTGTGTGTGAGTGTGTGTATATGTGTGACAGTGTGTGAGTGTGTGTGTATATGTGTGACAGTGTGTGAGTGTGTGTATGTGTGTGAGTGTGTGTGTGAGTGTGTGTATATGTGTGATAGTGTGTGAGTGTGTGTATGTGTGTGAGTGTGTGTATATGTGTGACTGTGTGTGAGTGTGTGTATATGTGTGAGTGTGTGTGTGTGGGTGTGTGTCTATATGTGTGACAGTGTGTGAGTGTGTGTATGTGTGTGAGTGTGTGTGTGAGTGTGTGTGTACATATATGACAGTGTGTGAGTGTGTGTATATGTGTGACTGTGTGAGTGTGTGTATATGTGTGACAGTGTGTGAGTGTGTGTATGTGTGTGAGTGTGTGTGTATATGTGTGACAGTGTGTATATGTGTGACAGTGTGTGTATGTGTGTGAGTGTGTATATGTGTGACTGAGTGTGTGTGTGAGTGTGTGTATGTGTGACTGAGTGTGTGTTTGAGTGTGTGTGTGTGTGTGAGTGTGTGTATGTGAGTGTGTATATGTGTGACTGAGTGTGTGTGTGTGAGTGTGTATATGTGTGACTGAGTGTGTGTGAGTGTGTATATGTGTGACTGAGTGTGTGTGTGAGTGTGTATATGTGTGACTGAGTGTGTATGTGAGTGCGTATATGTGTGACTGAGTGTGTGTGTATGTGAGTGTGTATATGTGTGACTGACTGTGTGTGAGTGTGTATATGTGTGACTGAGTGTGTGTGAGTGTGTATATGTGTGACTGAGTGTGTATGTGAGTGCGTATATGTGTGACTGAGTGTGTGTAGGTGAGTGTGTGTGTATATGTGTGAGTGTGTGTGTGAGTGTGTGTATGTGAATGTGTATATGTGTGACTGAGTGTGTGTATGTGTGAGAGTGTGTGTGTCTGAGAGAGAGTGTGTGTGTATGTGTCTGATAGTGTGTGCATGTGTGTGTCTGAGAGAGAGTGTGTGTATGTGTGTGTCTGAGAGAGAGAGTGTGTGTAGGTGTCTGATAGTGTGTGTATGTGTATGTCTGAGAGAGAGAGACTGTGTGTGTATGTGTGTGACAGTGTGTGCCTGAGAGAGAGTGTGTGTGTAGGTGTCTGATAGTGTGTGTATGTGTGAGAGTATGTGTCTGAGAGAGAGTGTGTGTGTAGGTGTCTGATAGTGTGTGTATGTGTGTGTCTGAGAGAGAGTGTGTGTATGTGTGTGAGAGTGTGTGTCTGAGAGAGAGTGAGTGTGTGTCTGAGAGAGAGTGTGTGTAGGTGTCTGATAGTGTGTGTATGTGTGTGTCTGAGAGAGAGTGTGTGTGTATGTGTGTGAGTGTGTGTGTCTGAGAGAGAGTGGGTGTATGTGTGAGTGTGTGTGAGAGTGTGTATGTGTGAGAGAGTGTGTGTATGTGTGTGAGTGTGTGTATGTGTGTGAGTGTGTGTGTGAGACAGTGTGTGTGTGAGAGTGAGTGTGTGAGTGCGAGTGTATCTGTGTGAGTTTGTGTGTATGAGTGAGTGAGTGAGTGTATGAGTGTGTGTGAGTGCGAGTGTATGTGTGTGAGTGTGTGTGTATGAGTGAGTGAGTGTATGAGTGTGTGTGTGAGTGCGGGTGTATGTGTGTGACTAGACTACCAGATGGCTGGCTGAGAACAGCCCGAGGTATGTCATTCGTGTACCTGCCCTTTTAGGGCTTAACCACTGTATGACGGGATTAGCATGTTGTAGGATGGCTGGTGAAGAATGGGGATTGTGGGTTGCTAGGAGGTAGCATAGGTTTATGCTCCTCGTCAGGTGATAGTTTCAGCGTGCAACTACCTTTGGGCACTGCTGATGGGTGGTCCAAATATGGATATTTGGCGAAAGTTTTTACTTCCAATCTTCTCTTGGAAGGACTGTAAGGAGCTCAGCTTGCGCTGTTGATGGGGTAGCTCCTGGGTTACCGGGGGTGTCCGCAAGCCATGTGGGGAACCCGGTGTCGCACAAGCGTGCATACTCTAGGGATACAGTCCCCAAGAGACCTAACCAGGGCGCTCCGATGTTGTGGAAACTGGTCGTAGAATGTGGTTGCCCGGCGTCTAATTTCGTCCTCCACGTACGGGAGGGACGAGGCTTCGTGCAGTAGTCTCGTAGGGAATCTACGGCATACAGAATAGATTACACGAAGACCTCTATTCTGTATACGTTGCAGACGCAGGAGGTGGGTGTCTGCAGCCATACCCCAGATTTAGCAGGCGTACAGGAGGATAGGGATGATGAGAGCCCGAAAGAGGCGTAGCTTTAAGGGAATTGGCATCCCCGACCGCAGCATGGGGTACAGTGAGGCAATTGCCCCGCTGGTCCGCGCTGATAGGTCGTTGATGTGTTCCCGAAAAGTTAGGCCCTTGTCGAGCTTCACTCCCAGGTAGGTAAGGGAATCTACCCACTCAATCCTTCGGCGAAGGTATGCAAATGTGGGGAAGTTGGAGGGAAAGCGGCGTTTGGTGAAAAGTATGGCGCGGCTTTTCTCCGGGTTGACGGACAGTCGCCAACGCCTACACCACTCTTGGATGAGGCGGAGGTGTCGCTGTATGGGGAGAAAGGTTCTGCGAGGGTGTTTATTTGTACAGTATAGCAGCACGTCGTTAGCATACGTGCTGCTCGGATGGAATGTCGGTCACATATACCTAAACAGCGTAGGGGACAACACAGAACCTTCAGGGACTCCGCCTCTGATTGGCCTTCGTGTAGATTTGATTCCCGCAACTGCGACCACAAAGCATCTGTGTTTTAGGTATGAGTGTAGCAGATGTATTAGGCGTGTGGGTAGCTCCAGTTGGATGAGTTTGCGGAGGAGACCGGCATGCCAGGTCGTAGAGAAGGCCTTCTCAACATCTAGAGAAACCGCGGCGGTATAGGCTCTGTCCTGGAAACCCAGGGCGGCTGCCTCCACCACACGCAGCAACTGCTGAGATGTTGAGTGGCCAGGCCGGAACCCAAACTGATGGGGAGGGATGGCTTGAATGTCCCCCAAGATGGGAGACAAGCGGACTAGAATAAGCCTCTCGAGTACTTTCGAGGGTACAGACAGGAGACTTATGGATCGGTAGTTGGCAGGATGAACCGGGTCTTTCCCTGGCTTCAATATGCAGATCACCCGGGCCTCTTTCCACTCGCGCGGAAAGTGACTAAGGGCGAGACACATATTGAAGACCTTAGTGAGGAAGAGCACGGCCTTAAAAGGAAGGTGGCGGAGCATGGCAGGGGTTAACCCGTCAGGCCCCGCAGCTTTTTTGCGGTCGAGGCGCCGGAGTACGCCCTGGAGCTCAATTGGCTTGATGATGGGAAGCCGATCCGCCTCCCCATGAGGACGCCGAATGTATCGACGTACCTCCTGGCGGACACGGTCGGAGAAGTCTAGGTCCTGCGGATCATCTCTAGGACGCATAGTCCTCTCCAGGTAGCCAGCAAACACATTTGCTTTGGCTTGGGGTTCATAGGCCAGGCCTCGGGTGCCTTGGATGGGTGAGGTGTGTGACCCTCCTCGGTTCCTGAGTCGCTTGGCGATCTTCCACACGACGCCATCCTCCGGGTTCAAACGAGTCATCGTGTCCTCCCACGCGCACACTCGGTGCTCGCGTAGACGGAGACGAACCTCGTGGCGTAAACGCCTTAGAACCGCTAGATGATGGGGCGTGCGGTGCCTCTGGTAGCACCTGCGAGCCGCCCAAGAGCGGCGGATGAGCAAAAGAAGCTCTAAAGGCAGGACATCAGGATGGAGAGGAGCTGGAGTGTGGATGGTGAGGTTGTGGACTGCTCCCTTCACGGCAGAGGTGAAGAAAGAGACCGCAACCTCTAGGGTTGGGATGTCTGTGATGTTGGGGCTGGCGGATGTGTGTTAGTGTGTGTGAGTGTGTGTATGTGTGTGAGTGTGTGTGTATGTGACTGTGTGTGTGTCAGTGTGAGTGTGAGTGTGTATGTGTGTGAATGTGTGTGTGAGTGTGAGTGTATGTGTGTGAGTGTGTGTGTATGTGTATGTGTGTGAGTGTGAGTGTATGTGTGTGTGAGTGTGAGTGTGTGTATGTGTGAGTGTGTTAGTGAGAGTGTATGTGTGTGTGAGTGTGTATGTGTGTGTGAGTGTGAGTGTATGTGTGTGAGTGTGTATGTGTGTGAGAGTGACAGAGTGTATGAGTGAGTGTGTGTGAGCGAGTGTATGACTGAGCGTATGTATGAGTGAGTGTATGAGTGAGTGTGTGTGAGTGAGAGTGTATGTGTGTGAGGGTGTGAGTGAGTGCGAGTGTATGAGTGAGTGTATGACCGAGTGTATGTATGAGTGAGTGTATGAGTGAGTGTGTGTGAGTAAGAGTGTATGAGTGAGTGTATTACTGAGTGTATGTATGAGTGAGTGTATGAGTGAGTGTATGAGTGAATGTGTGTGAGTGTGAGTATGAGTGTGTGTGAGTGAGTTTGAGTGAGTGTATGTATGAGTAGGTAGTATGAGTGAGTGTGTGTGAGTGAGAGTGTATGTGAGTGAATGTGTGTATGCGTGAGGGTGTATGCGAGTGAGTGAGCGTATGAGTGAGACTGTATGTGAGTGTGTTTCAGTGAGTGAGTATGTGTGAGTGAGTGAGTGATTGAGTGAGTGTATGAGTAAGTTAGTGTATGAGTAAGTGTATGAGTGAGTGTGTTGTGAGTAAGACTGCATGTGAATGAGTGTGTGTGTATGTGAGTGAGTGTATGAGTGAGTGTGTGAGTGAGTGTATGTGTGTGAATGTGTGTGTGAGTGTGAGTGAGTGCGAGTGTATCTGTGTGTATGTGAGTGAGTGTGTGTGAGTTAGTGTGTGTGAGTGAGTGTATGAGTGAGTGTGTATTGAGTGAGAGTGTATGTGTATTGAGTGAGAGTGTATGTGAATGAGTGTGTATATGAGTGAGTGTATGAGTGAGTGAGTGTATGAGTGAGTGTGTGAGTGAGAGTGAGTGAGTGTATGTGCGTGAGTGTGTGAGTGAGTGAATGTGTGAGTGAGTGCGAGTGTAGATGTGTGAGTGTGTGTGTATGTGAGTGCGAGTGTATGTGTGTGAATGTGTGTATGAGTGAGTGTGTTGTGAGTGAGAGTGTATGTGAGTGAGTGTGTGTATGTGAGTGTATGAGTGAGTGTGTGTATGAGAGTGAGTGTATGTGTGAGTGTGTGTGTGAGCGAGTGCGAGCGTATCTGTGTGAGTGTGTGTATGTGAGTGCGTGTATGTGAGTGAGTGTGTGTGTGTGAGTGAGTGAGTGTGTGTATGAGTGAGTGTATGACTGAGTGTATGAATGAGTGAGTGTATGAGTGAGTGTATGACTGAGTGTATGTATGAGTGAGTGTATGAGTGAGTGTATGACTGAGTGTATGTATGAATGAGTGTATGAGTGAGTGTATAAGTGTATGTATGAGTGAGTGTATGAGTGTGTGCGTGTGTGAGTGAGGCTGTATGAGTGAGTGTATGACTGAGTGTATGTATGAGTGAGTGTATGAGTGAGTGTATGACTGAGTGTATGTATGAGTGTGTGTATGAGTGAGTGTATAAGTGTATGTATGAGTGAGTGTATGAGTGAGTGTGTGTGTGTGAGTGAGGCTGCATGAGTGAGTGTATGACTGAGTGTATGTATGAGTGAGTGTATGTGTGAGTGAGTGTATGAGTGAGTGTATGTATGAGTGAGTGTATGTGTGAGTGAGTGTATGAGTGAGTGTGTGTGTGAGTGAGAGTGTATGAGTGAGTGTATGACTGAGTGTATGTATGAGTGAGTGTATGAGTGTATGACTGAGTGTATGTATGAGTGAGTGTATGAGTGAGTGTATGAGTGAGTGTGTGTGAGTGAGGCTGTATGAGTGAGTGTATGACTGAGTGTATGAGTGTATGTATGAGTGAGTGTATGTGTGTATGTATGAGTGAGTGTATGAGTATATGAGTGTATTTATGAGTGAGCGTATGAGTGAGTGTATGACTGAGTGTATGTATGAGTGAGTGTATGACTGAGTGTATGACTGAGTGTATGACTGAGTGTATGACTGAGTGTATGTATGAGTGAGTGTATGAGTGAGTGTATGAGTGAGTGTATGACTGAGTGTATGACTGAGTGTATGTATGGGTGAGTGTATGAGTGAGTGTATGAGTGAGTGTATGACTGAGTGTATGTATGAGTGAGTGTATGAGTGCGTGTATGAGTGAGTGTATGACTGAGTGTATGAGTGAGTGTATGACTGAGTGTGTGAGTGAGTGTATGACTGAGTGTATGTATGAGTGAGTGTATGAGTGAGTGTATGACTGTGTATGTATGAGTGAGTGTATGAGTGAGTGTATGTATGAGTGAGTGTATGACTGAGTGTATGTATGAGTGAGTGTATGAGTGTATGTATGAGTGTATGTATGAGTGAGTGTATGAGTGAGTGTATGACGGAGTGTATGTATGAGTGAGTGTATGACTGAGTGTATGTATGAGTGAGTGTATGAGTGAGTGTATGTGTGTATGACTGACTGTATGTATGAGTGAGTGTATGAGTGAGTGTATGACTGAGTGTATGTATGAGTGAGTGTATGAGTGAGTGTATGAGTGTATGTATGAGTGAGTGTATGTATGAGTGAGTGTATGAGTGAGTGTGTGTGAGTGTATGAGTGAGTGTATGACTGAGTGTATGAGTGAGTGTATGACTGAGTGTATGTATGGGTGAGTTTATGAGTGAGTGTATGAGTGAGTGTATGACTGAGTGTATGTATGACTGAGTGTATGAGTGAGTGTATGACTGAGTGTATGAGTGAGTGTATGACTTAGTGTATGTATGAGTGTATGACTGAGTATGTGAGTGAGTGTATGACTGAGTGTATGTATGAGTGTATGTATGAGTGAGTGTATGACTGAGTGTATGTATGAGTGAGTGTATGACTGAGTGTATGTATGAGTGAGTGTATGAGTGAGTATGAGTGTATGAGTGAGTGTATGACGGAGTGTATGTATGAGTGAGTGTATGACTGAGTGTATGTATGAGTGAGTGTATGAGTGAGTGTATGAGTGTATGTATGAGTGAGTGTATGAGTGAGTGAATGACTGAGTGTATGTATGAGTGAGTGTATGAGTGAGTGTATGACTGAGTGTATGTATGAGTGAGTGTATGAGAGAGTGTATGACTGAGTGTATGTATGAGTGAGTGTATGAGTGAGTGTGTGTGAGTGAGTGTGTGTGAGTGAGTGTATGAGTGTATGTATGAGTAAGTGTGTGTGAGTGAGTGTGTGTGAGTAAGTGTATGTATAAGTGAGTGTATGAGTATGTATGAGTGAGTGTAGGAGTGAGTGTGTGTGTGAATGAGGGTGTATGAGTGAGTGTATGACTGAGTGTATGTATGAGTGAGTGTATGAGTGAGTGTATGACTGAGTGTATGTATGAGTGAGTGTATGAGTGAGTGTATGAGTGAGTGTATGACTGAGTGTATGTATGAGTGAGTGTATGAGTGAGTGTATGACTGAGTGTATGTATGAGTGAGTGTATGAGTGAGTGTATGAGTGAGTGTATGAGTGAGTGTATGTATGAATGAGTGTGTGTGAGTGAGTTTATGAGTAGTGTATGTATGAGTGAGTGTGTGAGTGAGTGAGTGTGTGTATGTATTAGTGAGTGTGTTAGTGAGTGAGTATGTGAGTGCGAGTGTATATGTGTGAGTGTGTGTGAGTGCAAGTGCATGTGTGTGAGTGTGTGTGTATGTATGAGTGATTTTTTTTTTTTTAAATTAACGTCCTCCAACATTGCGTCATATCGGACGGTGAGTGAATGAAACAGGTGAAATGATGCTCAAATGAGCCCGAGGTCCATGGAGCTTTAAGTTACCCGACATTCGTCTTCTCAGGATAAGGGAAAACCTCGGAAAAAACCTTACCCGGATAACTTACCCTAAGCGAGATTCGAACTCGCGACCTCTTGAACGTGAGGCAGACACGCTAACCATCACGCTATCGAGGCGGGCTATGTATGAGTGAGTGAGTGTATGTGTGTGAGTGTGAGTGTATGTATGAGTGAGTGTGTGAGTGAGTGTATGTGTGTGAGTGTGTGTATGAGTGAGTGTATGAGTGAGTGAGTGTGTGTATGTATGAGTGAGTGTGTAGGTGAGTGAGTGTGTGAGTGGGAGTGTATATGTGTGGGTGTGTGAGTGCGAGTGTGTGAGTGTGAGTGTGTCTGTAAGAGTGAGTGAGTGTATGTGTGTGAGTGTGTTAGTGTGTGTATGTATGAGTGAGTGTGTTAGTGCGAGTGTATGTGTGTGAGTGTGTGTGTATGTATGAGTGAGTGTGTGAGTGAGTGAGTGTGTGAGAGTGAATGTATGTGTATGTGTGTGAGTGTGTTTATGAGTGAGTGAGTGTATGAGTGAGTGAGTGTGAGTGAGTGTGTATGTATGAGTGAGTGTGTGAGTGAGTGTGTATGTATGAGTGAGTGTGTGAGTGAGTGTGCGAGTGAGTGAGTGTGTGAGTGCGAGTGTATATGTGTGAGTGTGTGAGTACGAGTGTATGTGTGTGAGTGTGTGTGTATGTATGAGTGAGTATGTGAGTGAGTGCGTGATTGCGAGTGTATGTGTGTGAGTGTGTGTGTATGTATGAGTGAGTGTGTGAGTGAGTGTGAGAGTGAGTGTGTGTATGAGTGAGTGAGTATATGAGTGAGTGAGTGTGTGAGTGAGTGAGTGAGTGTGTATGTATGAGTGAGTGTGTGAGTGCGAGTGTATATGTGTGAGTGTGTGGGTCTGTGAGTGCAAGTGTATGTAAGTGAGTGTGTGAGAGTGAGTGTATGTGTGTGAGTGTGTGTGTATGAGTGAGTGAGTGTGTGAGTGTGTGTATGAGTGAGTGTATGAGTGCGAGTGTATGTGTGTGAGTGTGTGTGTATGTGAGTGCGAGTGTATGTGTGAGTGTGTGTGAGTGTGTGTATGAGTGAGTGAGTGTATGAGTGAGTGTGTGAGTGCGAGTGTATGTGTGTGAGTGTGTGTATGAGTGAGTGAGTGTATGAGTGAGTGTGTGAGTGCGAGTGTATGTGTGTGAGTGTGTGTATGAGTGAGTGAGTGTATGAGTGAGTATGTGAGTGCGAGTGTATGTGTGTGAGTGTGTGTATGAGTGAGTGAGTTTATGAGTGAGTGTGTGAGTGAGAGTGTATGTGTGTGAGTGTGTGTGTATGTGTGTGCGAGTGTATGTGTGTGAGTGTGTGTATGAGTGAGTGAGTGTATGAGTGAGTGTGTGAGTGAGTGTATGACTGAGTGTATGTATGAGTGAGTGTATGAGAGAGTGTATGTCTGAGTGTATGTATGAGTGAGTGTATGACTGAGTGAGTGTATGAGTGAGTGTATGAGTGAGTGTATGAGTGAGTGTGTGTGAGTGAGTGTGTGTGAGTGAGTGTATGAGTGTATGTATGAGTAAGTGTGTGTGAGTGAGTGTGTGTGAGTGAGTGTATGTATAAGTGAGTGTATGAGTATGTATGAGTGAGTGTAGGAGTGAGTGTGTGTGTGAATGAGGGTGTATGAGTGAGTGTATGACTGAGTGTATGTATGAGTGAGTGTATGAGTGAGTGTATGACTGAGTGTATGTATGAGTGAGTGTATGAGTGAGTGTATGAGTGAGTGTATGAGTGAGTGTATGAGTGAGTGTATGTATGAGTGAGTGTATGAGTGAGTGTATGAGTGAGTGTATGACTGAGTGTATGTATGAGTGAGTGTATGAGTGAGTGTATGAGTGAGTGTATGTATGAATGAGTGTGTGTGAGTGAGTTTATGAGTGAGTGTATGTATGAGTGAGTGTGTGAGTGAGTGAGTGAGTGTGTGTATGTATTAGTGAGTGTGTTAGTGAGTGAGTATGTGAGTGCGAGTGTATATGTGTGAGTGTGTGTGAGTGCAAGTGCATGTGTGTGAGTGTGTGAGTGTGTGTGTATGTATGAGTGATTTTTTTTTTTTTTAAATTAACGTCCTCCAACATTGCGTCATATCGGACGGTGAGTGAATGAAACAGGTGAAATGATGCTCAAATGAGCCCGAGGTCCATGGAGCTTTAAGTTACCCGACATTCGTCTTCTCAGGATAAGGGAAAACCTCGGAAAAAACCTTACCCGGATAACTTACCCTAAGCGAGATTCGAACTCGCGACCTCTTGAACGTGAGGCAGACACGCTAACCATCACGCTATCGAGGCGGGCTATGTATGAGTGAGTGAGTGTATGTGTGTGAGTGTGAGTGTATGTATGAGTGAGTGTGTGAGTGAGTGTGTGAGTGAGTGTATGTGTGTGAGTGTGTGTATGAGTGAGTGAGTGTGTGTATGTATGAGTGAGTGTGTAGGTGAGTGAGTGTGTGAGTGCGAGTGTATATGTGTGGGTGTGTGAGTGCGAGTGTGTGAGTGTGAGTGTGTGTGTATGAGTGAGTGAGTGTATGTGTGTGAGTGTGTTAGTGTGTGTATGTATGAGTGAGTGTGTTAGTGCGAGTGTATGTGTGTGTGTATGTATGAGTGAGTGTGTGAGTGAGTGAGTGTGTGAGAGTGAATGTATGTGTATGTGTGTGAGTGTGTTTATGAGTGAGTGAGTGTATGAGTGAGTGAGTGTGAGTGAGTGTGTATGTATGAGTGAGTGTGTGAGTGAGTGTGTATGTATGAGTGAGTGTGTGAGTGAGTGTGCGAGTGAGTGAGTGTGTGAGTGCGAGTGTATATGTGTGAGTGTGTGAGTACGAGTGTATGTGTGTGAGTGTGTGTGTGAGTGTGTGTGTGTGAGTGTGTGTGTATGTATGAGTGAGTGTGTGAGTGAGTGCGTGATTGCGAGTGTATGTGTGTGAGTGTGTGTGTATGTATGAGTGAGTGTGTGAGTGAGTGTGCGAGTGAGTGAGTGTGTGAGTGCGAGTGTATATGTGTGAGTGTGTGAGTACGAGTGTATGTGTGTGAGTGTGTGTGAGTGAGTGTGTGAGTGCGAGTGTATATGTGTGAGTGTG